>JANHFM010000281.1:54239-72851 GCA_032468115.1 Grayia smithii | reverse complement strand
GTAAACCTTGAGCCTGGTGAGATTCGAACCGGCACTAATTGTAGGCAGCTGGAACTAAGTGGAGACACTTAGCCAGTACATTAGCTAATTGCGCCACCAAGGCTCTTGTGATATTTTTTATTGAAATTAAGGAATCTGTAAATATTTTATCTTCCTTTACCCACTGTGTTTAGCAATCCCTCGGTCTCATGATCAATGCCTTCATATTTTTCTAGTGATGTGTCACATCCCAAGCTATCCTTCCTTCACTTCCCTTGTCTGTCTCCACTGATCAGTTTTAGTCTTACAGGAGTCTTAACAAGACTTTGCAAGCTACATTTTGTTTTATCTACTTATCTACTTTTATTCAACACCTTTTTATTCCGTCCTTTTGTACTAACTTGAATGGTGAAAGTATTACCCATACAGTATCATTCAATGCCTCTTTTATTCAGCCCTCTTCTCCTTGTAATAACTTGAATAAAGGATTATCTGTGCTCCTTTATTATGCCATTCATTAGAAAGAGAAATTATTTTTCTTTGTGTGTGTTTTTGTGCTAATGACAATTGTTAGTTTTAAAATGATCAAAAACATTGCCACAACTTGAACATAAGTGACAAAAGTGACATGTTATGGACATGAACACTTTGAAATTTTTGTGTTTAGGTTTGGTTGAGTATACCACCATTCAGCAAACACATATTGCATTTGCGCTAATCTCAGAGTTTCTAGCCAAGATGACAACTGTGATGCAGAGTAGGAAAACTTGTTTAACATATGTGTAACTATTTGAAATGCTGTCTCTGCACAACTGCTGTCTCTGCTGTCTCTGCACAATTTAGGCAAGAAGCCCACTCATCTACTGAAACCATCATTCAAGGCAGTCGCTCCACAAATGATAAACTAAATCAATCTTTTTTAATTTGGGTGCCTTCCAGATATGTGGGCTTCAATGTCCAGAATTTGTAGCCAATATGGTTATTGCTAAGAAAGCAAAGAATTGAATAACAGAATTGGAGGAAACCTTGGAGGTCTTCTAGTCCAACTCCTTGCTCAAGCAGGAGACCCTATATCATTTTGGACGCATGGCTTCTTAAGAACCTCCAGTGATGGAGGACCCACCAGTTCTGAAGGCAAGCCACTGGTCCAGTTCTACTGGTTATTTGTCAGGAAATCTGTCAGGAAATTTCGCTCTAGGTTGATTCTCTCCTTGACTAGTTTCCATCCAATATTCCTTGTCCTGCTTTGGAGAATAGTTTGACCTCCTCTTCTTTGTGGCAATCCCTCAAATATTAGAACACTACTATCATGTTTCCCTTAGTCCTTCTTTTTACTAGACTAGACACACCCAATTCCTGCATTTGTTTTTCACATTTCAGCCTTTAGCCCCATAATCATCTTCATTGCTTTTCTCTGCATTCTTTCCAAAATCTCAACATCTTTTTTACACTGTGGTGACCAAAACTGGATGAAATATTCCAAGTGTGATCTTACCAATTCCAAGTGTCATCAAGGGAGGTGCACATATCTGGGGGGCACTTGTCCATGGACAGTCTTTCTGAACTTGGAAACTTTCAGATAGGTTGGATCAGAACTTCAGGCTGGCTCGCAATTGGAGAAGTGATAGTCACATGCATCCTGAGGGCACCTGGTTGGAGGAAGTTTGGATATACAGATGGTCTCCAAGACAACTTCCCATATTTCCAAGTTTCACTATCCAGAACACCTTGGTTTGAAATAACATAAGGAGTTTTGTTAAGCCCCAACTGAGCAATTTACCAGCATTGTATTGTAGCTGGACAACTGGTTCTATATAATATACTTTGCTTGTGTATTCAATTAACTGAAGGCCAAATATATGCCTGAAATCTTTCTGTACAGCAATAAGCTGAATTTTGAAATATGTGGTACCATGACAACCACAGCGTGTTTCCTTTCATGCCATCGTGCATTGCTGTATGTTGTTAACAAAAGCATTTCAGAATAGTAATTCCAAAATTGTGTTTCAAAAAGCCATGCACACAATTTTAAACGAGGTAGTTGGAGGCAGAAATAGATGACTGAAAACATCTGTGATTCCAAAATACTCATCTAGAGGAAGGGCGCTTGACTGCAGCATAATGTTGTAGGATTCCAGTTTTGCTTTGGCTTCCTTCTGCTGGGCTGAGTCACCCTGCTGTCGGAATCCATACTGATTATAGATTACTAAGCCCACTTAGAGAGGGCTGTAGAGCACTGTAAAGCGGTATATAAGTCTAAATGCTAGTGCTAGTGTTATTTGATTGGGTCATTATCTGTGCAGAGATGCCATAGCAGGGTCCACTTTTCAGATGAGGCCAACTACTGCGTTGGGGTGGGATGCCTCCTTTCAGTTTGAAGATTGTTCCTGATAAGTGACCATCTATTTGGAGGGAGGATAAACATCCTGCTCAGTGGTAGGTCACTGCTTCCTGCAGAAGGTTCATGATTCAGCCAAGTTCAGAGAAATTTGAAATGGGACATTGAAAGATCTGCAGCTACTGTAGAAAATATTGAGCTACTTAACCCTGATTCAGTATATGGCACTACCTTCCTTTCTTCATACAAACTGAGGCTTGGTTTACATGAGTGTTTAACTATGCTCCATTACATAATAAGTGTTACCTTGCACAATATATTAAGTTTTACTTTAATATAAGTCTTTGTCTTCTTTCCTTTCTGGCCCATTGCAGATGCATCCCATATCTGAAATTGGCTTAAGAAACAACTGGAAGCAGCCTTAGAGACAAACTGTTTACTACATTTGTCTGAGTTCACCCAATATAACTAGCCAATAAATATGATTAATAACCACAAAGCTTTCATTCACATAGCAAATGAAAACAAAGACAAACCACAATAGCTATATTGTGTGAGGTAGATCTGAAAGTGCCACGCAGTTTGATCTTGCATGTTAAAACCAAACTCAAATTTGACACTCTGTCAATCTGAGTGGCAAAAAAGTATACACAAATGTTCCCTAAAGAAAGAAAGAAATTGTTAAAATTCCCCTGCTCACATTCCTTTTCATCCTGGGAAAAAAGCTACACGTCTTGGTTCTTTCAGCTGGAGGTGGGAATCAGCATCAGGAATGGGATGCAAATGCAGGCTTTTTACTAAGAGGACGTGGAGGAAGGAATACATAGATATCCATGCCAAATTAGGTTTGCCCTAAAAGTAAACATTTTCTATTCTTATCATGTGCTTCCAGTTCCAATGCTGAAAAAAAGAATACCATTAATACTAGCTTTCTGTTCTGATGAAATGCTGTCATGCAACTAGAGGTGATTCTCCAAAGACAGATGCAGTAAAATGTCTTGTCCTTACAAGTCATAAAATTCCTGGTCCTGATTTTTACATTCTTTCCCTTGGATGAATCTGCTGATGCATGAAATAACTAACTTTTAATTCAACAATCTCTGCTAGACAGCTTCAGGTCTCTTGAGGTATGGCATTTATGCCTCTCGTCTTATTCCTCACACAGTTCAGCTGTGATGCAGCCAAAATCATAACATTTTTGTCATTTGTAACATTAGAGCTCCATAACACTTGGAAATGGCTATTTTCTTACTCTCCTGTAGGAAATTCTTGCATCAGCTACCCCTCTCCTACAGTTTAAGCTCTGCTACCTAGATCCCCGAAGCAATCTTATCAATAAACTTGATCTTAATCCTTTGAGTCAGTCTTGCACACACAAAAAATCTATTTGGTTTCCTTGCTTAGGTGAACAACTGCCTCTAGACAAGATGGGCAGCACACGAATCAATCAAATAGAATAGATAAATAAATACTCTGCACTAAATTCATACCTCACTTTGGCCACTTCATGGCCATGGAAACATGCAGTACTCTCATTCTTCAATCAGAAGGAAAGCACATTGATGTAGAAAGCTTTATTCTTTACCATTCTTCAGGGACAAACTGGGTAGTATTGCTACCCAGAATACACATTAGGACAAATATTTAGGTGATTCAATCATTTAGGGCAAGGATTGGTACATTCCTGTTTCTCCTTCCCCTCTTCCCCCACTATCTCTTACTGTTGGGAAAAAGACAACCACTACTTCTTGTTCTGAACATGTGGGTGTCTGTGGCGAGGGACATGGTTTGACATTCAAGCTGTCATTTTTATTTTCTAGGTATTTTTATTTTCTTTCTCTGGAGAAGCCTCTGGAAAAAATGGAAAGAAAGAGAATGAGTGGTGATGACTGCCTTGATGCATGCCCCGGATGACCAAGATAGGGACAGATCAGGATGGAGAAAAACTATTTATATGGCCACTAAGTGTCATTTACAACTTATTACAAAGCCCATAATGTTCTCCTTAGAAGAAAATTCTGTGTGAGAAATTACATAAGAATCTGTGCACACGCGTGAAAGCAGCTGCTTGAAAGGTTTTCTCTAATCCTAAAGTTAACAACATTGCGGAACTTGGTCAGTTACCAAGCCAGTTCCTTTAGATCAGTGGTTCTCAACCTGTGGGTCAGGACCCCTTTGGGAGTTGAATTACCCTTTCACAGGGGTCACCTAAGACCATCAGAAAACACATATTTCCAATGGACTTAGAAACTGAGACACCGCTCCTCTATCTGTCTCCAGGTGAGTCTAATAGGTCCTATTTCCAAATAATGCGCCGTAGACTCTGATTTTCATAAGATGTGGGCCATTGCGCTTGTGAGAAAGGTCGAGGAAACACCTGCCTTTCAGGTGTTTACATTACAATTCATAACAGTAGCAAAATTATAGTTATGAAGCAACGAAAATAATTTTATGGTTGGGGGTGATCACAACCTGAGGAACTATATTAAAGGGTCGTGGCATTAGGAAGGTTGAGAACCACTGTTCCAGAGAGTTAGCATTTTGCTCCATTTTCCAGGTTTTTTCTTCATTTAAAAATGATTGAGGATAAAATATAATCCTATCTTGAAATGCCTTGCAGCTAGATAGTTCAGGTTTCCCACATTTAAATGATGTTTTGCACTTTGGGATTCATCTTGTCATTCCTGGAGGACAAAACAAAAGTTTATGCTATACCTGACTTGCCATAGCGTCACCTCTCTCAGAGTGCCACCTATTCAGGATTGAAGAATAACATTTTTATTGCCTTCTGTCAAGACTGGGTGCCTGTTTTATTTTACCAATTACTGGCCCCACCAAATAATCGCATATCACAGTCCTTCAATGTCTTTTCTGAATCCATCATCACCGTATTTTGCATGACTGAATATGCTGACAGCAACCAACCTCTCAGATAAAGTTTATATTGTTCCCAAAGCTCCTTGTGTCTGGAATCAAACATGTGCTTCTTGGGTTGAAAGAGCACAAAAAGCACTGAACCTGTTGCCCTTTAAATATGTTGAACTGCAACCTTTACAATCCCTTCCTACTGGCAAAGTTAGCTAAGATTGATGGGAATTGAAGCCAGAACATCCCAATGGCAACAGGTTTCTGATCTGTACTGATCTCAAAATCTTCAGGACACTTAAAAGTCCTAAAGTTTTGGTAAGCATGTAGGAAATTGACATCTAGCTTTGTTGTTAGTTGCGAAGTTGTGTCCAACCTATTGCGACCCCAAGGACAATGTTCCTCCAGGCCTTCCTGTCCTCTACCATCTCCCGGAGTCTATTTAAGCTCACGCCGACTGCTTCAGTGACTCCATCCAGCCACCTCATTCTCTGCCACCCCCTTCTTCTTTTGCCCTGTTGTTCCCAGCATTACGCTCTTTTCCAGTGAGTCCTTCCTTCTCATTAGGTGGCCAAAGTATTTGAGTTTCATCTTCTGGATCTGGCCTTCTAAAGAGCAGTCAGGGTTGATCTCCTTTAGGACTGACTGGTTTGATATCCTTGTGGTCCAAGGGACTCTTGGAGTCTTCTCCAGCACCATAGTTCAAAGGCCTCAATTCTTTGGCGCTCAGCCTTCTAGCTTTAAATACAAGCAAATCCAACATATTCCTAATGAATCAGAGCAGCCTTCCATAGCTCATTTGGTCTCAGTTGTGTGAACTACTGTACAACTCTCATACATAACCAAAACACTCTTCTTGTTGCTGGCCAGGCAACAAACAAGACAGCAAACACTCTGGAAAGCACTGAGATGAACCATGATGGAGTAGGAGATGGGCTTTAGATTTCCTTCCAACTCTTTTTTATAAGCAACGCCAGATTATTTTAGCTTGATTGCTGTGTCACTTCAGTGTCCCAGATTAAGGTTGAGAGTGATAAAAATATTGCTGGCCTTGATTGTTCCATGACAATAGGGATTCCAAGAATCATATCAGATAAATAGTCCTAAATATCCCTTGGAGTATCTTGTCATGTGATAGTCTTGCACATGTATTATTTCCAGGTTCCAGTTCTAGGGCAAATTAACAACTTTTCATGCCCGCCACTGACTCTTTTTCTTGCAGTGTTAATATTACTGTACCAAATACAAAGAAATATAGATGCAACAATTAATTCTACTTATACTGAAACGACTAATTCTAAGAGACTTTTAATTCCAGGGGTTTTTTTTTAAAGCAATAAAGTAACAAGAGGCTACTTTTGCACAAGGTTAAAGAATCATCTGCTTAACAGTTCTCCCCACTCTTCACCACTCATAAACATTCCCTTATTATGCTGCCCCCACCCCCAATCAGGGATGAAATCCAGCAGGTTCTGGAGAACCGGTAGCAGAAATTATGAGCAGTTCAGAGAACCGGTAGTGGAAATTTTTAGTAGTTTGGAGAACTGGCAAATACCACCTCTGGCTGGCCCCAGAGCGGGGTGGGAATGGGGATTTTGCAGTAGCCTTCCCCTGGAGTGGGATGGGAATGGAGATTTTGCAGTACTCTTCCCCTGGAGTGGGATGGGAATGGGGATTTTGCAGTATTCTTCACCCCCAATCATATCAGAAGCTTAGATACAGGTGGTCCTTGTTTAATGACCACAATGGGTTCTGGCAACTTGGACGTCAAGCGAAGTGGCCCTCAAATGAAAATCATGTGGCCAATGGCTGTGCTTAGTGTTACTTCAGATTGGGATCAGGTTGTAACTCCAAACAACTAAGTAAACCAAAACAGCAGGGAGTTTCTGGAACTTGACTCATAAGGAAGCAGGCAAAAGGGAAAATCTTACAACTCTTTTTTTCGCCACGCTTGGGAAGGCTAACTTTGGCAATGGGATAATTAGCAAGAAGGAAATAAAATTTTGCATTTACATTTATTGGAGAAAGGGTTACAAGAGAGTAAGCGATGGAGAATAAATACATCAAAAGTAATGCGCTGGCACCAGCTGTTTGCCTAGCATGCTCAAGGTTGCCAGCTGCATAGGAGGCAAACAAAAGCTTTTAGCATGAAACTGATTAGACATTTCAGGGTCAGCAGTACGAGTACCGGAGGGTTGTAATCAACTAATGCAGACTTGAGTTTATTAACTTGCTGTTAGCACTATTTAGAGAGTCCCTGAACTGCAGAGAAAAGCAGCTCAGCAAAGGATAACTTGTTCAGGCAATCTTTCTGCCTTTTGTGGAGGGACAATAAGAAAAAAAAAAAAGGGTCAGGCACATGTACTAACTGATTATAATAGCAAATATTATAACCAGAGAGAAAGAGATGCTGTGAAGTTTATAAATGCAAGCACTGGTAGCTTTTTCCATCACTGTCGTTAACTGTGAACAGTTGTTGGAGGCAGTCACTAAATAAAGGCTGCTTGTACTTCCTTTCACAATAAAGTTTTGAGAAAAGCAATTCTGAGATGGACAAGAACCAGTGGAAAAATAAGGTTCCAGTCTCAGCCTGAAGAGTTTTGCTAGGTTTTTACTCAACAGAATTCCACATGAATTGACTTTTAAGCCTCTCTGAAATCCAGCAAAACATACACAGGTCAGGCATTGCTCATTAACATTTAAACAGTAAAAGAGTTGTCGATAAGAAACCAAAGTATTCCAGAAAATGGGAGACATCTGGCCTCATCCAGCTGTGGGTAGATACATATAGCATGCTCTCCATATTTGACAGAATAATCTAAGTGGCTTGGCTCATACAACATGCTAACCCATAAATAGTTATTTATAAACTACAGTCTCTGGGTTTGACATGATAGGCTAAACTAAAACCAGACAGAGCATATTGATGCTTAGCTTATTCAGTAAGCTCAGCTGATTAGGTCTGGCTTCAAAAAATGTTATCTGGAAAACAATGGAGAGTTTTGTTAAAACAAAGTTTTATATTCTAAAAGACTGATCCTTTGTCCCAAAGTCTAACCTCCTAAGATGCCAATAACTTCAATCACTGCTTGACATTTAGTTAAAATGTTTCAATAAAAGAGAAACAACAAGCCATTTGAAAATGTATTAATTTAATCAACTTATGGAGAACATTTAGGACCATTTTATTAATAAGCAACTATAATGTCAACAATGTAACAGTAATTGTACAATTAACTTATCAATATGTGATCAACATGTTCTACATAATTAGGAGAAAATTCAATTCTTTCGTTAGCTAGTAATATAGTGGATTAACTTTTTAATTTGATGTGCAACCCCAAAATGTTTTATGTTAAATGTACCCATGGATGTGCTTTTAAACTTTGTTTATTGGAACCCCATTTGAGGCTTCAGTCTGAATCAAGGTTGGCTGAAAAAAAAGTCCCTACTCTTCTCCCATTTATGCCATGATCCAGACCCAAACTAATCACCTTACTGCGACATAAAAAACCACCACAAGGCAAATACAGAGATACATTTAACGTAACAATTTAGTCCCTAATATAGGCACGTTTAGTATAAAGTGACTCCTAAGTAACTGGTTTTCTAAACTGAAAACCACAAAACTCCATTCTTCTTAAATTCAACACGTTACTGAAATGGTGCACAAACATGTGCCATTGAAAGATCTAAACACCAATACTCCCGTTTACAATGTTGAATTTCAAGCCCTCTCCTGCACATCTTTAGAAAATCAGATCTAACCAATTACATTCCAGGCACAAAAGGTTGATTCCCTCTTGCCCATTTCTGTTACTTGTTCTTCTTCACAATCTACTTTTGAAAGGCCTCCCCATTTGCCTCATTATATGGAGGCATCAGAGTTCGATCCAAGGTCCTTCATCTGTGTGGGACATAGCTGTCTTAATTCTTTACATCTCATTACTTGCTATGAATTGGAAGCAACTGTGAACAATGGGCAACTGTGACTGAAAACTTGTTCTATCAGGGTGGCACCGAAAACATTTTAACTAATATAAAGCTGATCTTATAAAACTGATGTTAAAGGGTGCTTCAGGCAGAATCCCCTCCAAAATTGCTTATGGCGTATCAAAACGGACCTTTTCTCTTGCAATTGCCATCATAACTTCAGTTACCTTGAAACCTATCAAAGAGACATGCTGTGCAGCCTGCAACATAGTCCTCACTGAGAGCGTCTGGAAAAAGCCTGTAACAGGGCTAGAACTAGTCTGAAAGCAGCAAGGCACTTTTCCAGGCTCACTCATCCTCTCCATGAGCAGTCCTGAGCAGTTATCACAATGTTGTATTAAGCGTCTTGTCTTCTTTAAAACATTTTCATTATTTGAAAAGACCACCTGCTGGGAAGTGCTCGTGCTATGATTAGACCCTCAAAAGCATGGGCACCACACATAGTTCCTATTTCATCTCCAGCAGTTTTGCTCCATGAGGGAAGAGGTTTCTGAGCTTCCTTACCCTCTTGGCTTCTGCATGGTTGTGTACATTTGGATGTCTGGTGAAACTTCATCAATAAATAATTTTGACTCTATGCGTTATTGGATTCTCATGAAAGGGCAGCAAGGTATTACAATGCAGCAGTGGAGAAAAATTAAATATGCCATATACCGATATATAGTTTTGACAAGTTTGTCGGTATGCCATGAAAAGATAAGCAACAGCTTCTTTATTTGGTGTATTTCTGATTTTTTTTAATGAACATCACTTTCCAAAATTAGCATTCAGCTAGTGCGTATTTTACAAGTAACTCTTGCTAATACTCCAAACGATTTAACAATTAAAAAAGGTTTAGCAAAATAGGCATAAGTAAAGCAATTTACATTGTTCACAGTTATCTGCGTTGTGTCTTTCTCCAAAAGCCTGTCCACCTTTGTGACTTCACAATTACTTTGATAGGACTGTACCCACATGACACAAGATTATACTTCATGATTTGAACACTCCTTTTTATCTATAAAGATATGGAACATATCTGCAAAGTATATAATTCTGTGCAACCTAAGGAAAGAGAGGATTAAGAAAATCCCACCAGTGAAATAAACCAATTGAGCACCTTGAGACTAGAAATTTGGGGAATAGCATAAATTTGGTCACAACAAGACAACCAGGAAATTAAACTTCTGCTTTAATTCTATCAAAAAGGCAACTTTATTCCCTGTAACATACATTTGGTTTATATTTGGTACTCTACAAAAACAAAATCCAAATTCTCCATGTATCCCTGTACGAGTAAGAAACTAAACTAGTAATGGTAAGGATACCTTACCTAACTCAGAAGTAAAAATTAATGCACATATGTGACTGTCTTTAACTGGAATCCAGTTGGATTCCACCTGCTGACAAACAGTTTTGTACTTCCCTTCTCTATAGCCCCCCTGCATCTTCATTAGAGTCTACTCTGAAGAATTGGGACTTTAGCGAGATGGAGTCACGGAGTATTTGAGCACCTCTCTCTTTGGCTGACAAAATCTTAACTGAGACCAACAGGCAACTACATGGAATGATCCAAATAGCCAATCTCAGCTGAACACAATTTTATTTCTGTGGATTAAATTTAGAAAATGGCTACCCATTTTGTAACCAATGTAAGGAGCCATCAGTATTACAGTATAATAATGTGTAGATGCCTATTTTAAAAGTATGTTTTAGCCATCTGGTATAGCAATCTTTAAGATTTGAAAATGTGTTGATTTTTGTCTTGGACCAGATAACATTCATGTTTCCGAGTTTAGTTACATAGTTAAATTTGTATATTAAACTTCAATTTTGTTATCAAAGCAGAATGAAAGCTAAAAAAATGTTTCAAGTACTTTTGTTTATATATGCTTCTTTACAATGAAACTGATTAAATCTCCTTATTTCACAATAATGGATTTGGATGGGTGTAACATATAAACAGTTTAGTCCCAATAAAGCCAGCTTGATTTAGGGCATGCTTAGTAAGAATAAGAAATTCTAGGGAGCAGCTCTTGGATTAGCATAAAATAATATCCCTTCCCTCAACTTTTCTGCAAAAAGGAATGTTTGCTCAGGAGATTCTATTCTATCATTGACAGAATAAAATTCTAGTCCCATTGCATTGTTTTAACTATCCTGTGAAATATTACATTATATATTTAAATGCTCATGGATACTTTTAGAAGCTTGGTATTTTGTTTTTGTGGGTAAACAACTTAAATATTGCTTTGATTTGTAAAGGAGGCTGAAATTTCATTTTTTTTCCTATTGGAGGATTAGAACTAATAGCACTATTTTTATTCTTAGGAAAGGTTGCCCACTAAAATAAAAGAAGACCAATTATTTATGTAACAATGAATTCCAATATCGAGAAAGAAAGGTTTACTTTTCTGGCTCAGTAAGGTTGATAGAGGATTTAAAAACATTTAATTTTTTTAAATAGTATCAGAGAGGAAAACATGTTTTGTCTCCTATTCAAATATCAACCGTTTTTTTCTCCAATTGCAGCTTGGCATTGCTTCTATCTGCTTTAACTGTTCAATAGAAAAATCGTATTTCAGTTAAATATACTCCTATTTTTCATCTGCTTCCCCAAAGTGCTTCTCTATCAAGAAGTCTCCAACCACATCAGGGTCACTCTCAAACATTTTAGCACCTACAGCAGGAAAGCCATCCAAATAGGTTATCAATTGAATGGATCTAACTATACTCTGAACTGATTGCATGTGAACAGCCTTCACTCTGCAATTGAAAGAAGCAATAAAATTTGCAGGGAAGGAAAAGCTTTTGAAACTAAGTCCATGCTATTTTTGGATACTGGGAAAAGCTATGAGAGTCAAACATTATTCTTTCCGGTACTTCAGCGTGGAGAATAACAAGGTTATAAAAGGCTTCCATTCCCAAATATGTTATTGGGGTCCACAAATTGTTTGATGGATTTCAGCATCCCAAAGCCAACGTCAGATACACATTCTTTCAGCCAGTGTTTTCGTAACTTGCCCACTGGAAGAAAAAAACAACAAAAAGTGTCTTTAATATTCACCATAATAGCAGGAACCAATTAATCTTATGGCCATGAATGAACAAACACTGGGTGATAAATGCTTTTATTCAAAAATGAGAAATGTTTTGCTTTATTTGATTTATTGAGCCCACCAGACTATCAAGCTCATTAAGTTCAATGTATTCCCAAAGGAAACCTGGATTCCAGACTGCCTTTTCTCTTTACAAAGTATGAAATTTAGATCAAGTTTAGGCAAAGATGATGTCTTGCATTAAATATAATTAAACTGAAGCAGCATATATTTACATGTGAGTAGAGAATTCTATACCCTGTTTTAAACAAACAATGCACAGGCTATAATGAACTAGACTAAGTTATTTTATGAAAAACACTCAGGTTATCAAATAAACACGAAAACACATTTCTCAAAAGTAGGGTGACAGATTTTGGCTGTAGTTCTATCTGTATCTATATTTAGGAGTAACTTCCTCTGAACCCAGTGGAATACTTTATTTGACCAAATGTGAATAGATGCACAAGGAATTTGTCTCTGGTACAGATGCTCTTATTGTAAATGCAAAACAAATAATAACAATAACAACAACAATAATACCAATAAAAATGGGGAGTAAAGAAAATAATAAGAAAGATAAATAACACTTACAGCCCACACTAGATGGGTTAATAGATATTAGGCATTGTTTAACCTACATTCAAGATTTGCATTCAAGACCATTGCCAACTGTCACTATCTTTACATAACTTTTTTGGGAGGGGAGAGAAGGAGGGGCTTCAAGCCAGTCTTGACTCCTACTGACTGCCTGGACAAGTCCCTGTAATTTTTTTTGGCAACGTGTTTTTGGAAGTGGCTTGCTCTTGCTTTCTTCCTAAAGCCGAATGGCCCCAAGTCATCCAGCTGGCTGTGTGCCTTTAACTGCTACCCCAAGCTGGTTTCCTCCCACAACTTACAAAAATATAAATATGAATATAAACTTGACAATTTATAACACACAGTCACAAAACTACAGTTGTTTTAAATGACACCAGCTCTACCATTAAGCAAGTATTATAACAGCATTTAATCCTTGATTGAATAGTAACAGTAACAGAGTTGGAAGGGACCTTGGAGGTCATCTAGTCCAACCCCCTGCTCACACAGGAGACCTATACCTATATAGGGTTGCTGATCGACAAGCTCAGTGTCTTAGCCACTTGAGCCACCTAGATAAATTGAAGCAGGTGCTGAATACAGCATGAATTTAAACCAAAAGCCTTGATGTATTTGTATGAAAAAAAATAAGTCGCAACCAATGCCTTTTGCCTTGGCTACATTAGATGCCTCCCTCTGCCCGCCCCATCCCCCAAACTAAATCTAGGATGTCCCATGCTTGAGGTAGCTGGTTAAATTGCCTCAGGGATAATGAATGATACGAACACCAACTGAGAACAGAGTATTATTGTTTCTTTCCCCTGCCAAATATCAGCCTGTCACCAAGCTCTCTGAAAAAAAAAAAAAAGCCAAGGCTGACCAGGAGTGCATTCTCAGCCACCGATGTGCCAACCAGAGCTAAAGAGACAATGAATAGTCTAAGCCACTATACTCCATTATCTGTAATATTCTTTAAGTGAATGTATCCTGTGGATATAGATGTAATTGTCCAAAAAAAGACTGAAAACAACTGGTCCAACAAGCTGGAGCACATTAAAGCCACAGCAGGATGTCCAACAGCTAGCAGGCCTGTCTTTTCCCCACCTCCACAATAATGCGACTCCACCAGGGACTGAACTGATGTCTGAGCAGCCACCAAACAGCCACTGCATATTTAATGAAGTTGCTCACCGAGTGCTGGAAAACAGAAGGTGCTTGGACTGCATCATTAGTTCTGTCACTATGATAATTTACACATCTATCTTGTCACATTTTCTATGCTTTATACTTTTACAATAATAAATCTAACATACATTTGATTAGCGAACCGGAAAGTAAAAAAGCTGTGCAGCGCACACCGGTGGTCTTTTATGAACATATTTGGTAAAGAAATTAACCCATTTGTAGCATAAAGTTGCAAACCCTGAATGTCAATTTTCACTGTGTTAGAGGCTCACAGTTGCAAGTAGAACCAGGCAAGGTGTCGTTTAAAAAAAGATAGTTTTATTTTGCCTGGAAAATATAGAGGCGTTTCTCAGATAAAAAAACAGATGCACCACCTGACTATACGAATTCATGAGGCAGAGTATCTTGCAGTAAAGGGTGCAACCTACTTTGCCCCTTTTTCCCATAGTGTGTAAATATAACACTGGTTTTTAAATATCCACATTATTTGTTAGTTGCAATCACTGATGTACACATGTAACAGGCATACATACGTAACGCTCTTATTGTGAATCTTTAATCTTTATTTTGCTTTAAGTTTATAGTTGCCGCTTTTGTTCAACCTAATTCATTTTAATTAAGACCTTTTTAGGTCTAGTGAAAGACTAAAAGGCATTATTTTATTCTGCAGTATTTAATTTCTCAGCTACTGCAAATGCTTGCTTTTACCCATCCATTCAGCCAGCCTCCTAATATCTATAGTGGATTTGCTTCAGTGACATAGCTGAATAACAATTTACTTGAGACCTTGAAACTGCAAGTGAATATTCATGAACATCTCTTCAATAAACACATAAAAATACTGCCTAGCTGATAACTGCTAAATGAATCAATCAAACCATTTTTAATCAACAGAAACAAACACAAATGTGAAAGATTAAGCTATCCTGAATATTGTAGAAATATTTAAGAACCTAGCAGAGTTTTAATTGCTTATTTTTATTCCAAGTGATTATTTTATTCATCTAGGCTCAAAGATGCTACTGTATCTCCTCAAGATACTTGTTTTAATACATTTGGTATATTATAGTGGACTGTTAAATTTAAATAACATGGACAGCCCTAACATGAGTGTTAACTACTGCACTATAATATACAGACACACATATGCAAGCAAATTACAACAGTGACCAGCCCAGCAATACTGAATAGACTCATCAATGCAAAATCTGCACTTCTCACGATTCGTCCTCTACATTTCCAATGCTATTGGCAATTGGGAGGTTAGCATAATGGAAGGGAATTCAAGAGAAGTTGAAAATGTCCTCTAATCTCTCAGCAAATTTTGTCTTCAAAATACAATGCTTTCCCGCGGAATGGAAATGTTTCTTTTTTCTGGTTTCAAATTATCCTAAGTAGCTAACATTAAATGATATATTTATACACAAAATAAATACTGAGAAGAAAGCAACAAAGTTATTTGCAAAGGGCAACTATTTCTCATGAGTCGAATTTCTCAAGATTTTATTTTTCATTTTTTTCCCCTAGAAAAGGGACTGTTAGGAGTAAACGCTTTGGTATAAACTGTCTACTTCTTTCCATAAAAGCAGTAAGTACTATGAAGATTAAGTTAAACATGCTTTATATTCCTTATAGCCTCAAGTCCCAGACTACATCTGTTTTCTTTGATACACAAAACTAGAGTTAAAATAGCTCCATTTATCACAAGATGATTGTGGTAGGCAGACAAACCAGGCTGTCTGTTTCGGGATAGTGAAAGCAACTGTTATTAATCACAATTATAGGGCAAACTCTGAAGAGGAATTGCATCAATATTCTCCCTTCCACATGCAGGAACAAAAAGAAACACTAAGAATGTCATGGTAAGGCCTGAAGGTCAGTAAATAATAATAAACAAGGATACTACCAGTTTAATCCCAAATCATAAATTGCAGCTCAGAATAAGTATTAAAAGTCACCGTGGGAATTTAACCCATGGTATTTGATAAAACTACTACAGAAATGCCTTTTTGCAAAATTGAAAAGTACAAAATTCAAATTTTATTTGTAGGCTCTGCTAGGGAGCCATGTATTAATCCCAGACTCAAAATATGAAGAAGCCACAATTCTTTGGTCAAAGTTTTAAGGCTTACCTTTTATAACTATTGCATGCAGCGTTCTTTTGTTAAACTTGTCTCCAACTATATCCTTAGTTTTAGAATAGGCAATAAACATAAATAGAACATGAGTTACAGAAATACTACAGCTGCTAAATTTCTGCTTAAATAACAAATTCATGTAGCTTAACTCATGGACAGGCAACCTAGTACTATGGAGATCTGATGCTATAATTTCTTTCAACTGGTCAGGACAAGAGAAATGAAAGCCCAAATCATCTGTAGGATAGCTGGTTGCCGACTCTGCTCAATTATTCTCCAGATCAATTCCAGACACTTCCTTTGATTCTGCCTACTGGCTCTCAATGTTTGCTTCCATGGCCGATGCAGGCATTCCTGCGAATGCCAACTTCAACATGGCAGCCACAAATCATTGGTCCCAGTAGCTCGTTTCTCATTCCATTCTGCCCAAGAAGACATTTCAGATTCAGGGTGAGATTTCCAATTTCCAGTCTGTAACAAATCGTGAGATATCTGCTCAGAAATGTTACAGAACCAATGCAGACTTACAGCATTGCTTTGCTTCTGAGTACTCTTGACTTATATCCTTATAGGGACATTTTGTTCATCTTTAATTGCTCATCTTTAGATGGGAACAGTGTTGGGTTGCTCCTGGTTCGGCCCGGTTCGCGTGAGCCAGTAGCGGTGACGGTATGACGTCACCGAACCAGTTCTCCGTGGGCGGGAGCTGGGCCCACCCGCGCGCCCGTACTTACATTTTTTTGTTTTCCTGCTCTATGCATGCGCAGAGTGCTTGTTTTGAGGTTTTTTTCAGTTTTTTCAGCACGTGTTTTGCGAGCGTGTGAGCTAACGCATGTGCTTTGCACATGCTTGAAGAGAACCGGTAGTAAAGATAAGTAGAACCCCCCCCTGGATGGGAACCCATGTTTTCACATTTATTTTTTATCTGAATGAGTGGAATATCCTAGAGCTGAGCTCTTAAGTTGGAACTGTTCAGGCCATGCCTCCTGCTTTTCTTGTTCAGTTCCCAAACAATACAAAGCAGAATATGCAAAACAAAAGGAATCAGCAACCACTGTAGGAAATACAGTATTCAGTAAGAGACAATCTATCTCCTTTGTCATCCTACAAACTTCGGGTATGTTTGCCTGGATGAGCAGTATTAGTGAATGGGAACTACATGACAAAAACATGCATTGCCTTTGCATGGATATCACGCATAGCCCAGATCCACGATAGGTCTATCCACACCATAGATGCCTCCAAGAGATGCAGCAGCATGCCTGGTAGAATGTACCATGATGGGATTTGTTGGACAGAGATCTCATAACCAATTACTCCCTTTGAGAGCAAAATGATATAGAAAAACAACCTAGGTGGATTGAAGACACCATTTTAAAATATACATTCAGGAAACAACATTCATTTGGCCATTATAACAAAGAGCTGCTAGTCCTGAAAATATATCATTGTAATCCAGGTTGAAGACAGGGGGCTTGCATCAAGTAAATGATGAAATACTGTCAGGAGCAACAACAGCTTTGACAAGAAATCAGATAAGTTAATTATTGATATATTTGGGCAGATGATCATTTTACTTCTATGCATTGAAAGACATGGGCTCAAAGCTCATCACCCATAGGCAGCCATTAAAAATACAGATTTTCAGATCAGCAGTTTATGGGTACAAGTTGTTTGAAATATTCTCTCAGAATCACAGAAAAAGCATTAGAAAGATATAGGCCAAGTGACTTGGGGGAACCTGCTGGGATTCAGGAGTTTTCTTTGATCAGTGACACAAGGGGAAGAATGCTGAGGAATTGCCAACAAGAATAAAACACTTCAGTCAGATATATTGTTATGAAAGAAATGGTGAGTCTTCTGGATTTTAGAGAAAATAGAAATCCATCCCACACATGAAAAATGAGTTCCAGTCACAGCAAGCTGTTAAATTTCTAAATGAAATCCATTAAATACGGCATGAATTATTAGTACAGAAACAATAAGCCATACAGTATACTGTAAAATAGATTCAAATTATCAGTATAACCCACAGGATGGAAGAATTAGAACTATAATAATTAAAATCTGAATCTTTAATTAGGGTGGAAGTTGCTGGATCACATAATTAATCCTCTTCAAAATCAAAAAGACACCTTTTTTAAAAAAAACAATATGGCTGAATATCCCATTTCTGAACCTTGAGAGGACAAATCCAACTAATATTGTTTCAAATGCAATATCTATGAAAACTGTTATGGTCATCTCCTAAGCAAAAAAGAGAGCATTCTAATGTCAATAGCAGTGCAAGAGCAATATTTGACTCAAGCAGTTGAAGGGAGAATAGAAATGTGTTCTGACTTCCCTCCCCACAAATGGGACAAACTCAGGCAAGCCGGATTTTTTAAAATGCAAACAGAAAAAGTTTTACTTTGAAGTGATAAGCAATTCTTGGCAGACAAAGACGAGGTGCCTGCCG
>JANHFM010000281.1:38958-54139 GCA_032468115.1 Grayia smithii | reverse complement strand
CTCCTCCTCCTCACTTCCCACTGGAGGCTGCTCGTCTCGGCTCTCCTAGGGCATTGCCAGGGTAGGACTTCCTGGGGAGGGAGATCTTGCCAGGGGAGGAATTCCAGGGGAGAGAGGCCAATTCCTCTCCTTTATCATCCATGTCGTCTTCGTCTGATAACACAGGCTCGGGAGTCGGAGCCACAACAAAAATGGTTGGGCTATATTGGGTTAAAAGCAGTATCAGTTGCTTATAATTCTGCCTGTAACATTGGGCTTGTGAATAAAACACTTGGAAAAAGAATGGCTTATAAATATCTTTTCCTAAGATAATTGGAAAGACTTTGGTCATTCAAACTATGCACATTTTAAAAGAAATTTCAATCTTTAATCATGTCCCCTTCTTCATTTCCTACTTTTTCCTTCTTTTTGTGTTGCTGACTAACTGAAGCAAAATAGAAGTTGAGATGCTCTGTCTTTTCCTTGTTATCTGTTCGTATTTTGCCTTTTTACTGAGCAAATACTAATTAGATTCTTTCTTTTCTTTTTCTACTGAAAACACTTTAAGCCCATTTGTTATTCTTAGTATCCTTTGCTAAGTCATCTCAGTTTAACCTTACACTTGCCTGACAGACCCCTTGCCCATTTATTTTTCATGTGTACTTATTTTGCCATTAGATTTTCACCTTTTGCGTAGCCAAAATGGCCTCTTCATTATCTTCCACCTTTCTTCTCACTAGAATAGTTTTCTTCAACACTTAGTGACTATTTAAATCTGGGGTGTCAAATCCAATTGTATTGCGGGCCGTATCGGGATGTTTTTCGCCATTGCGGAGCTGGGGTAGGTGTAGCCTGCGTGGGCAGTACCCTGGCCCATGGGTCGCCAGTTTGACAGGCCTCACATAAATTCTAAGTCTTACTTTCCCTTACAATCAAGAATTTCGGCATTATACGATCATTCTCCCACTCAATGTTCCAGCTACTTCCACTTCCTTTTTGTATCCTCTAAATAAGAACTATGTACAACATAAATTAAAGGTTTTCTGGAATACCTCTGCTTGGAAAGGTTTCTTCCATGATTCTGAATTTAAGATGAGGCTACCAAAACAAACAATGAGAAATAAAAAAGGGTATATACCATATTTTTTGCACTATAAGATGCACTCCCCCCCCCCCAATGTGGGTGGAAATGTCAGTGTGTCTTATAGAGCGAATATTGTGGTAGGGGCAGGGGGATTGGTGTAGCGGCGTTCACCGCTGCTGCCTGTCGCCACCTGTCACCTGGGAACACTGGAGCCTTCGCTGCCAAGCAGCTGATCGATAGTTGGAATGGCCTCCTGGAATACTGCCGATCAGGTATTCTAGGCGGTGGGGACTGCCTTCGCCACCAAATGGTGGTGGTGATAGGCAGAGAACCCCGCTGCCTAGAACAGCTGATCGGCAGTATTCAAAGAGCCCAATCCAACCGCCAATCAGCTGTTCAGCAGCGAAGGCGCTAGTGTTTCCTCGCAGCGGCAGCTCAGCTCACTTGACAGGTGGTGGGCGGAACAGAGCGCAGCCCTGACAAGCTGTGTGCTGGGGCTGTGATAACGTGCTGAAGCTGTTTGCTGCAAGGACGCTAGCCAGATGAATACCGGATAGATACTGGGAAGCAGAGGCAGATTTTTTTTTCTTATTTCCTCCTCCAAAGCTAATGTGTGTCTTACGATCCAGTGCGTCTTACAGTGTGAAAAATACGGTACATAAAATTCCTCTAGTCCCAGCTTTCATTCTTTGTCAGTCAGGGTTGCTAATTTCCATGTAATCCAATCCTGGCTTATTTCTTTCCCCCTAAAATATGCACATGGAAGCATTTTATATATCTGCAGGTGTCTATAAGCATTTATCGTAAGCCACATTTAAAAAAAAAATGTTCACATCAGGAGAAAAAGAAAGAAACAACTTGTGAAACAAGGTTCTACATTTCCAAAATAAATTACTCTTTCATCTGCACACATGCACAGTTCCTTTTTGCAAAGAAACAAACAGAAAAAGAAAATTTGGAAATCTGAACTTAGCAGGAATAAAACCGATACATTAATTTATAATTAGCCTCACTGAATTCAGCAGCTTTAACTTCCAGATCAGTATACATCAACTCTTGCTATGCCAGGAATTCATCTATTTAGACCAGTCAGCTTCATAAAAGTTGTGGTTAAAATTGGGAAGCAATTCTTTAGGCACTGAGCTGTTTGTTTCTCCTCTTGTTCTTCTCTTCATACAAAAATTGAGTGTCTGCAATGAAGAACCTCCATAGTGGTTGATGGATATTAAAAATCAACTTGCCTTCCCCCATCTTTCCCCAGCTGTGCTGGCTAGTCTAATTTTCAACATTATTCAAGCTTTCAAATCAATATCTGCTCCCACTTGCTTTAATTATTAGAAACTCCTGCTCAGTTTTCAATAATGATATCTATTGTCAGCAAATATAAGATAATCACCCCCAATGAAAAAATAGTCTTCCAATTGGGTAAATATATGTGCTTTGTAAAAGATTCTCCATTATCATAGTATAAGATAGCCACTAAGAGTATCTGGATTGTGGTTGGAGATAGGCAAGTAGACAGGTAGACAGGCCAAGTGGTAATAAGAATTATTACCAAGTGGTAATAAGCATTATTTAAAAAACAGGAATTCTTCAAAGCAGTTTTTTATGGTTTATATTTTTAATCAAATAAGTCAGAGTGACTGGACTAATTAAAATATAAGACAGCTCACAATTATCTTTCAGCCTGTTCACTTTTTCCAATTTTATAATGTAGTTTTAACTCAAAAGATAACACTTTAGAGACTAAAGAAAATATTCTCCTTTTTAAAAGATATGTAGAACGTGCACATAATGGACTTATGGCTGAAAATATTGAGAACTGACATGGATCAGTTTATAAACTGTTTTACTGTCACCAGTCATTTGGCCAGAAATTATAAACGTAACATTTTATACATACATCACAGAAAAAGGCTTGGGGATGTAAACTCCATTTTGTAAGTGGCTGAACATATATAAAGTAACCCAAAAATATTAAATTCTTGTGCTGTATTTATCTTAATCTTACTCCTACTAATCACCTCCCATCCCTATGTTAAAAAATTTATTAGTTGGACATTCCTCAAAAGTGACAACATTTCTTATACAGTTAGTTGCCACACTAAATTTGCTTACTGTATAAGAAACTTCAGTCAGCTCTGAAGGTATATAGCAATGTGCGTCTAAAACAACATATATTGTAAATATTCCTAATACTCTAGTATGAGAGGTGTGTAAAATATTTTAAACTCAAAATTGGTTATTTCAACCTTGATGGAAATATTCCAGATTGACAGTATTTTATTCTTGACAATTGTGGCCAATTTGGGGATAGCTGTGGCTATATATTCTGAAACTATTTTGGCCATAATAAGTATTACAATACCATGCAATCCGAATGCATTAAGACTGTTTCAAGTTTTGGGATTATTGGAAATATTACAAAAATCAACTATATATAGGAATATAGCAAAAGTATTTTACATAAAATACAAAGATTAAAAAGGGGGATCAGTAAAGGTTTCAATTGTAGGGTCATGTAAAAAATTAATAACAAGGGAGCCTATAAAACTTCTGATTCCTCCTAGATTATGCTCTTGTTCTATATATTTCATTATTATTGATAGATTACTGTACAACTATGTGTGAGTAAAAACAGATATCTATCTGCAGGAGATTCCTCTAATTCAGGGGTCCCCAACCCTGGTCTGCGGCCCAGTGCTGGGCTGCCGCCTGTTTGAAACCAGGCTGTGGAAGTGGTGTGCAGTTGCATTTGTGAAAGAGGGGCACGCGAAACTATCCCCTCTATTCCCCACTGCTTCCGCTGGTCTGTCAAGCCCGAAAGGTTGGAAACCACTGCTCTAATTCTTTCCACAGGAGTATCAAATACAAAGCATTTTACACACTGACAGATATGTGTACAATTCTCTTAAATCTCTCTATGTATTAACTGAACATGCCTGACAGATTCTAAAACTGGCTAGTTTACTTGTTACATTCCAGCCACTCTATAAGCTTCCAGGAGAGATGATGAGTGTTTTATTTGCTAATGATGCTAAGCAATCTAATTGGGGTATAATCTACAGGAGTATCTTTTCTCCTTTTCAATATATATATATATATATATATATATATATATATATATATATATGAATCAAAAATCCCTACTACAAAGTGAGTAACTAAAAATATGATCTGTAACAATACCTCCATGATGATGTGACAAACTTCCTCCATTAGCAAGGATTTCATCTCTAGCTGCTGTCTAAAAGGAATAAAGTAATTTAAATTATTCAAGCAAGCAAGATAGCAGGTTTCATTTAGTCACCAGCAAATATATAATATAAATGAAGGGGTGTTATATTATTTACACTTAAATAAGGACAGTAGTTTTACTTGCAATTTACCTTTTGAGAGACATATTTCCAAAATGTTTTTAGAAGTCCCTGATAAAAATGAAAACAACTCCTTTCAAAGCAATTTCATTCTAAAGTTCTATGTAAACATAATATTAGTTGCAATATGTATCAAAAATAAAATTAAATAGCCAATGTTAGCACATATTCATCCTCACTCTTATTCCATCCAATTCTGCTAATAAGTAAAACTTCATTAGTGTTCTGCAAATATCCTAGATTGCTTTTAAAAAGCAAACAAACAGAAAAGCGTCGCAACCAAAAATTATGGTCTTAATTGGATGGTGGGGGAAATAGAGGCTAGGAAAAAAAAATAGAAATAAGGTTAGAACTTGGGGGGGGGAAACTTAGGAGGATTCAACTTGAAAAGAACTTGGATGGGAGAACCACCAGGAAATTCAGGGTCGATAAAACAACTGACCAACAAGGTCATAAAAAATAAACATCTCCTTAAAGCTATCAAACAGCCAGTTTCACTTAACTTTAGTTTAGGTAACAATTAAATATAAACTTTATCTAGAACACTTAAGTTATTAAATATGTAGAATTACCTCTATTTCTTCATAAACCCGAATAGGGTCACTAATTCCTCTGTAGTTAAAGCCCAAATAGAAGTAGACACACGCACCGGAATCATACATCTGTGTCACCCTGTTTTATTTGGGAAAATAAAAAGTCAGATCAAATAACTTAGTATTCTTGTGCAAAGAGTCCAGTTTAAAAATAAATGATATGGTGACACTGGGATGTACTTGTACAATATTCTCAGAATTTCCAGCAGCAGGACTTTACATTCCCAATGCAACATTTTACTAAGTTAAAAAAGAGAGAGCAAAAGCTATATACAAGGGGGGGGGGGGGGGGGAGAGAGAACCAGCAGAATGTCTTCTTCAGGAGTAGCAAATTTGTAATATAATATGTGAACCAGAACAAGAGTTAAACTCAAGCATTTCCATCTCTCTTAAATTTGGATTATTAAATTTAATAATCCAGCATCAGGATATTCTGGGAAGTCCACACATCTCAAAATGGCTAAGGTTAGAAAAGACTGCATTATAGGGATAACAATGCTGCTGAAGCTGAACTAACTATGGTTAAAATTTCAGTTGGCTAGTGATGATTTAGTATAAGTGCACAGTACATTTTGTATGACAAAATATGGTGATTATACACAAGATAAAGGTGTAATCTTGTTGTAATTTAATTTTCTTTGTAGCAATAGGAGTTTCAGTTGATGCAAGTGGGCATCTTAAGCTATTTTACAAAAACTGGTCACCAAATAAATAAGGCTACATAGCATTAGGGTTTTGATGCAAAATTATAATGACATGATTTTAAAAGGATTCTGGGGGGGATAAAGATCACACTATAGGCCTAAATATCACTTATTAAGGTACCCAAACCATTTTAGAACTTAATTTATATGAAGATGCTTTACCGACAGGTAGCAAATGGTGGAAACTGAACACCTTTTTCTTTGCATTCTCTTGTCATTCTTTCCTTTACATTTTTGCACAGATCGAGAACCCTAAAGATAAAATAGTACAAAAGTTAAAAAATCAAAATTATTTAACCTATCTTTGGTAACATTTTGTGACCAATATAAGAATGGATTTATTGTAACCCAATACAAGGATTAATTCTGGATCATTAAAAGTAAAAATGTGCCTACACATTCTACTTGGTTCTTAAATGTACATATTGCCACAAAATAATCATTAAATAGCATTTAATAGAAACTGGAATTATATTTAAACATGTTACAATTTTTATTTTGATTAAAGCTCCCTAAATTTAAGACCTAGATGGATAGTTCCCTTTATCAGGGCTTTTTCCACCATAGGCAAATTATATTGGCTCTACAGATTCCTCTGAACGTAGTAAGGAGAACCAGTTGACCAAATAAAGGTTACAAATTTGATTACCGTACTTTTCGGAGTATAAGATGCACTTTTCCCCCCAAAAGAGGGTGAAAATTTGGGTGCATCTTATACACCGAATGTAGCCCCACCCACCCACTGGCCCCTACCCTTTGGCCTGTCTCCCAGCAATTTACCTCCTTGCAGCAAGCAGCAAACAGCCCATTTCAGCTTCAGCACAGCCTGATTAGCACAAATATTGATTGTGCTAATTGATCGTCGATTGGATTGGCCTCCCAACCCTCAGCTGTTTCAGGCTGCAGGGGTTGCCATTGCATATTGTCGCGCAGGCCTCTGCTACTTGCTGCAAGGAGGCAAATTTCTGGGAGGCAGATTTTTTTTTCTTGTGCTA
Source organism: Grayia smithii (assembly GCA_032468115.1). Taxonomy (NCBI): domain Eukaryota; kingdom Metazoa; phylum Chordata; class Lepidosauria; order Squamata; family Grayiidae; genus Grayia; species Grayia smithii. The sequence goes on along the minus strand of JANHFM010000281.1, from coordinate 47,407 downwards.
ATTAGGCTGTGCTGAAAATGAAATTAAAGCAGGCTGTTTGCTGCAATGAGGCAAATTGCTGGGAGGCAGAGGCAGATTTTTTTTTGTTTTCCTCCCCAAAAAAGGTAGGTGTGTCTTATAGTATGGAGTGTCTTATACTCCAAAAAATATAGAACATTAATTATAAAAGCCAAATGTACATAATGTATACATACTTGGTACTTGAAAGCCACATCAAAAAGCTCTGAATAGTTCTAGAGCAGTCTCCTATAACTTAAAGCCTTAATTGATAATATCTTGGAAATAATGGGAATCATTTGTAAATTTGAATTTGTTTGAGAAATGACAAAGTCATAACAAATATTAGAAATGTGAAGATGAGCATTGCCAACTTAATAGTCTCTCAGAATCACAAGACCAATTACAGGACTAAATTTAGAAGGTTTTTAGAAGATGGTATCAATAAAGCCATTTAATTAAGTCGTTCTAATTGTACGATTTTGGGTACTGTGTTATATTTTTATAATTTATTTTTAAATTAAATTCGAATTTAACTTTGCTTATGCTCATTAGGGCATCACCAGAGAGATGAAGATTGTCTTTTTCTTTTAAACAAAAAGATCTCCCATTGGCTCAAAAAGTGCCTTCTATTGGAGGACGGGAAAGTTAGGAGCCAGGTAAATAGGTTTCCTTATTTCATCAAGAATCTTTGATATATTATTATTAAAATAAGTTTCACATGGACTGTTAATTAATATAGGTTTTTTTTTACTGTTCTAGAAACAATCTTTATATTCTGCAAAATACTTAGATCATTAAAACCTAAAACCATGACTTTTAACAAATTTTCCAGAAAAAAAGAATGAATAATATTTTGATTTTACCTATCCCAAGGAACGGATGTTTCAAATGATTCTCCGATTATATAATAATCCATGCCAAGGTCCTATTTAAGAAACCAGAAAACCTTGGATTAGTATTCCATCTTAGACTCATATTTACTATGTATAAATATGCAACTGAAAATAGTTAAGGTATTACTGAGGCAACAGTCCTGCATTTATCTAATTCAGGAATCTGCAACTTAAACACTCAAAGAGTGATTTGTACCCGTTTCCCACAGAAAAGAAAACACCGGGAGCCAAAAACCCCTTCCCATGCCTGACTATTTCTTGAGTGGCTACAAAACTAGCATATGTAGTTGAATTAAACGTTCTATTTTCTTCTGAAACTTTTATTTTCTTAGATTTATCCATGGTTGGCCTACGGAAAAGCTCAATAAATCGCATGGTGGGTGTTTCACATTGGCGATTGTGACGCTTATTTTGAGTGACAGGGAGCTGCAGCAGAGGGGCAGAGCCACAGGTTGCTGACCCATGATCTAATTAAATGACTAGGCTCAGTCTAGGAGTATGGAAAATGTATCTGAAACTTATTTTCAATTTCCTGTCCTATCAAATTTTGCGTAATATATATCATGGACTTAATGTATACCTTATAAAACTATATAATTTTATAAAACACAAAGACAAAAAAGAAGCAAAACAATTCAATTTCCCCAAGTATTGTACCTTGAAAGTTCAAAGACTATGTATTTACTATCTAAAACCAAACACACACAAAAAAATCATACAATAAATATAAAAAAAGGATAAAAATTGCAAGAAAATCCTGAGAAAATTAATAGCTAACAATACCACGAAGAGGAACCAGATGATTTCTGATAGCTACTTGTTACTTTTTAAAAAATCAGTCTTTTTAGAGGTTTCTGAAAAGTGGTCTCATCAAAAGAAGGGTAATGGCCTCTTGGTCATAATGCCAATTAAAGTTGTTAGCAACTTTCAATCACCATTCGATGTACAAGGGACATTTTAATAGCATATCTTCATATGTATCTCCAAGAGTTCTGAAGCCCTGAAATATGGGTGCATTTCTGAACCAAATCAGTTCAGGATTTTTTCTTGCTTTATTTCAATAGCTTTCTAATGTTAAGCAGAGTGGAAAATTATATATTTATATATTGTTCAAAAAGTAGAATAAACTTACCCTAATATAAGCAATGATAAATGTCATCATATAGCCTCTCTGTCCATTGTCTTCTCCAGCTGCAAGACCACTGCAATTTGAAAATATTAAAATATTATACTTTCTAGCTCTAAAATGTCAACACTAGCCATTCTGAGGATATAATAGTACAGGTAAAGATAAAGGTTCCCCTCGCACATATGTGCTAGTCATTCCTGATTCTAGAGGGTGGTGCTCATCTCCATTACAAAGCCGAAGAGCCGGCGCTGTCCGAAGACTGTCTCCGTGGTCATGTGACTGGCATGGCTAAATGCTAAAGGAGTACGGAACGCTGTTACCTTCCCACCAAGGGGGTCTCTATTTTTCTACTTGCATTTTTTATGTGCTTTCGAACTGCTAGGTTGGCAGAAGCTGGGACGAGTAACAGGAGCTCACCCCGTTACGCAGCACTAGGGATTCGAACCACTGAACTGCCGACCTTTTGATTGACAAGCTCAGCATCTTAGCCACTGAGCCACCATGTCCCGTATAGTACAGGTAGTCCTCCACTTATGATCACAACTGAGCCCTACATTTCTGTTGCTAAGCAAAGCAGTTATCAAATGAATTTTGTCCCATTTTATGATTTGTTGTCAGAGTTGTTAAGCAAATCACTGCAGTTGTTAAGTGAACCACATGGTTGTCTAGTAAATCCAGTTTCCCCCATTGACTCTGCTTGTTGGAAGCTGGTTGGGAAGCCTGCAAATGGTAATCCCAGTGGGACAGTGCAACTGTCATAAATACCTGCCAAATACCTGATTTTTGATCATGTGACCATGGGGATGTTGCAACAATCATAAGTGTGAAAACTGGTCGTAAGTCACTTTTTTCAGTGCCATTGTCACTTTGAATGGTCACTAAAGGGATGGTTATAAGTCGAGAACTACCTGTACTTTAGTTGCTAGAATTTATATAGATTAAATTTAGTTCTAGATATAATAATTGACATAAGAAGTTATTCATGCATGTGCATATACACTAAGGATTTTCAAGTGACACAAAGTCCATCAAATCAATGTGTTGATATGGGAACCCTGCAGTTTTGCACTATTTATATGCTTCCACACAATGGCAAGAAGATAAAGGACAAAGTCTTTTGCTATTTGGCAAAACATATTATGCAGGATTTAGAGAAAAATCATTTTAAAAGATTGCCAACACAGTATAGTGGTGAAGTTGGACCAGGAAACCTGAATTCAAGTCTGCACCAGACCCCAGAAATGTTGGACCTGTCCCTTTCTGGCAATTGGTCTCTGAATACTCAAAACGGTTGTTTTTTTTGCGAGGATAACATATGTCAACCTTCCCTTCTCCCATAGGCTACCTTAAAGTATGGAGAGGAAAGGCAGGATATACATATGCAATAAAGCAGACTTTTCTAGCCCTCCAATGATGGTATTGCATGTCCAAATACAGACAAGCCCATTCTCAGGTACTGAAGTATGGCAAGATTTGGGCAAATAAAATGTTTATCTAGGGGGATTTATCTCATGGATATTGTGATACTCGCAAACACCCTGTTGCCGCAGTCTGTCAATTCTCTGCTTTAAGCTTATGATCATTAGTCAAATTCCTCAAAGTAGGACCGTTTTGGTTTGTTTTTAAAAAGGACACTGCTTCGACTCCACTTGTTGGTGCTAATGAGCACTATTCCATGGAACAGTCAGGGGAATAGGTTGCTAGCGACATGTTTGATTACATGCAGCAAGAAAGGCAGTTTAAACAGGCTTGGGAACAGTTGATGCCATGGAGCTATCTTCTTTCTGCTGTTACTGGCTCTTCAAAGGAGCAAGAACCTGAAAGCCAACTGGGTTTCCAGCTTGATAAAGTGATAGCCAGACACGAGTTAACAGCTGCCTTGGTGGGAAGCATAACAACGTCTTTTAATAGCTGGCTGCATTATCTCCCTTTTTCTCTGGCGTTGTGACAAAGAACACAGTGTGCAAAGGACAGTGTACAAGAAAAACCAATATGGGGCTACTGTACAGAATCAGTGGCTAGAACAACTAATAGAAGCTCTATCTTATTCCTCATTTTGTAGCTTTCAGGTCAAAAGCGAAGCACAATTGATGTACAGATAGATGTACAGATAGGATACGGAACAAGAAATTGATAGTACAGCCCATGTTCATTGCAAATTGATTATGAAATTATATTTATATATCTACACAAACACACACATATAAATACACACACACACACACACGCACACACACACTTTCTATACTTCAAAAGTACTTCTTTGAATCTGAATGTTTGGGGATGTTTTGGAACAATCCTTTTATAGAATAACATTGAAAAGTAGAATGCTGTTAGCAAAACCTGTAAAACAACTGAAACTAACAAAATATCTGCTTAGCAGTAGCAATGCTGTTATTTTTTTTTTAATGGAAAATAAAGTTGTAATCTGAATAAATATCTTCACCATAGTTTCATTATCAGACCCATAATCAATCAAGCCAGCTGGACACAAATTACCCTTCCATTACTCAGCTTATAAAAGTGAAATGTTTTCTGTTTCCTTGCAACAGCACAGAGCAATAGGTGACAGGAGGTGGGATATATATAATTAATCAAGTTCTGTTGATTAAAGACAGACAATTTCCTTTTTAAAACAGACTTGTTCATTCCAGCTGTAAGTCAATAATGAACATTATTATACCTTAATCTCTAAACATTACTCTCCTTTCCTATATTGACTCATTTAGTATGAGAAGTTGCATTTAAAAATTAGAAAAAGAAAAGTATTATAAACGGACATGACTTCAGCTGAATGAGATAAGTATTTATATTTTGTTGTAATAGTTATAGCTTTGCCAAATTGCACGCTTAGGCAAACTAATAGCGATAATGTTTGCAATATTTATTATAAAAATATAATTACTGTATATGTGCAGCTAAAAAGAGACTCACAACAATGTTAGTTTGTTCTCACTTTTCCATTTTCTATAACTGAAAAAATGCGTGACATCCAAGGGTCCATCCAGTTCTACTTAACTCTGAAAAGGTTTTAGGATAATAAACGAAAAGCAGCAGTAATAAAACTTTAAAAATCATACCCAAATTTTGCAGCAATATCATAAACTTGTTTTTCATGCTGAAGGACTTTCTCTCTGTCACCTTCAAAGACCAATGTAGCAACACATAATACATTGGGATCAAATCCTTTGAACTGTGGAAAGAAAACACCTGCATTAATTATATTATTGTAACACGCACAGTAAGATCTCCTTTATTATTGTCACTAAATTCATTTTCATATTATTTTTGATAAGATCAATTTCAAAAGTAAGAAACATGACATGATTCTTTTTTTTTAAAAAAGGATGAAGTTGAGAATTCAGTTTTTGAAGTTTTTCAGGCCCAATTAAACTAAAGTATAATTTCAACTACCAAATACCAACAAATATCATATTTCCTCAAGTAAAATCCAGAAATAACAAGAGGCCTGGTAGCTGGAGAAAATAACAGGGACAGCAGATGCTGATGTTTCATTTCTATCGGCATAGAAATGCAGAACAAGAGGGATTAATCACTGTCTCATGTTATAACTTACCTCCTTCCCCCATTTTGGGTTTCAGTGGTAAAGAGGATGCTAACTTCAGTTCCAAACACTTGGGGGAAGGGAGTTATGGTATGCTTAATATTGGATTATCTACAAGGCTAATAATGTGTTTTTTACAGGTTATAAAATTGTTCTTAATGAAGAGAGTTATTTTTTCCACAGAGAAAAACAATATATTACCCCTAACCAAGATTTAATACTATATTTGAATGATGGAATTCTATATTTCTGGCAATATGATTGTTCTGACTTAGGCTTCCTTAGAAAGTATACAGCACAAACTTAGTCCCGGCAACCTCTTTAATTCAAGCAACTGTCAATTATTGTCATTCCCAGTCCGAAAGGATTCTCAGTCTTTCAGGGGAGTGTTTACAAACACCCATCTTATCTCCCTTGGAATGCTGCTAGAGAGCTAATTGCCACAAGCAGGGCAAGGCCAAACTTAGCACAGAGTCACAGAACTTTTCCAAAGCTTTTACCGACCAGATGAACTAATTGCTTCCTGTAAAAGCTCACGTCCTGTTCACTTCTCTTTTATGTCTTATGGGAGGGGCCAATCGTCTCCAAGCCTTAGTCCCAAATCCACTTAGTCCCTGTTTTCTTAATTGTTCCTGTCTTCTGGCAGCTCTGCTCCCACTGTTCTTCTACCTCGCTGATGTCAGACTCCGGAGACTTCGGAGGCAGCGAAGAACTCCCAGATGGCCTTGGCCCCCTCTCTGCCTCCAACTCAGAGCCCTCCTCTGAGACTTCCCCAGACTCCAGGACTGGGCCATTTTCCTCCCCAACCTTCTCACTGTCTGAATTTGCTGCCAGCTCTGCTGGCCACAGGTGGGCCACAACAGTGATAATGCTACATTGTAAATGGCTCGAGAAACAATTTAGAAGACAATATAGAATGTTTTATTTTATAAAAAAAGCTGAAAAATGACATGTTAGGTTTCAATATATCGTTTCTGATCCTACTGAAGGTTTTGTTAAAGAATAGATTCAAGAGATGTGTTGATACTTGAAATGAGAAGATGGAGCAGTTTGTTTCAACATATAGTGTGGATTTAATAATATATTAAAGAACTGAGATAGTTGTATATCAATAGTTTATGACAGTATTATCACTGTTGTATTATTTTTATTTTTTGCTAAACTTAACTTACAGTATATTTATGAGCTCCATGTATCACTCACAATATTTCACTAGAAAAAACTCGGGGGAAAAAAATATTTTAAAAACATTCCAAATTATTTATTTATTTATTTTATTTATTAATTGCATTTATATGCCGCCCCCTCTCCCGGAGGACTCGGGGCGGCTAACAATAAAAACAACGACAATAATAATAATTAAAACCAATTAAAACAAATGCAATTTAAATTACCCAATAAAACCATAAAAATTAAAACTATAAAAAAAATACCCAGGCCACTCAGCAGATCTTATTAAAAAGCCATGTCTTCATACTTGCACGATGCCTGTATTTTTCTAAACCTGAAATATCATGTTATATCTGGTGTAGATGTTTTTTAGCATAAATAAAAAACAAAAGTCTGTCCCATCATGTAATTTAGATGTTGCAATCATATGATAAGATTTTATTACATAATTAACAAAATGCAATTATTACAGAATATAAAATATTTCTTTACAGAAAATAGATCTCTATACAATTTAGAGAATGCCCTATGACTTTTCAGCTTGTGAAATACAACAGTTTGGAATGTACATATTATTTAACCGATTAAATTTATAAAATGAGGCAGACATATAGACAGTTACATTATTTTAAATCTACAGGATATTACTGAATGGTATAGGACCAAAGATTGCTGAAAGCTCCAGAATCTTTTTAAATAAGTAAACCATTCAAGTATTTAACCACTCTCTTCAAAGAGTTAATTTTAAGACAAAATAATCATTGGTAATTAACACTAAGAATTGGTGTTAAGGTACACTAGTAGAAATCTTAACAAGGCAGCTTTTTTTCCCCACAGTTACAAAAATTTAGTTAGCTAGTATTGGAACAGGTTTTGGTAAAGGATACAGGTGAACACTGGCATTTAATCTACATTTTCAGAAATACCGTTAACAAATATACCCAAATGGGCAGATTCAAATGCAGAGAAATACTGATACAAGGGAAGACCACTGAGACACACACATTTATGTTCACAATGATTTTAATGAATATTTCAGTTAGTACTTCACTTTCTTATTATCTTCTACAGATACTCAAAGAATGGTAACTTTTTCTGGTTTCATATCTACTTAATTCTGTAAGAAGACTGACAAAAACGCACACATAAATATTGATTAAAGTACAGGTTTTGCCTTGTAAGGCAAATGGCTGATGACTGCCAAATAATCTGCTGACAAGGGCATATTGCTCAATGTGGGTTTGTTATCCATATCACAGCAGACAAGAGTTTCCATTACATTCCATTATTTTTACTTCCCAATATGTAACACATACAAGTATAGCCATTCCAATGGCGACATGTACCAGCCTACTATTAACTTTGCAGCTCAAAGGCAGAACACACCTACTAATTTATAATAAGAATCACATTGAACTGGGCATATGAAAACTGAAGATAGTTCTTATTCCATTGACTTAGCAAATTCAGCATAGTCAATATATCCATCATTATTCTTATCATCATCGCGCAAAACACCATCTATCAAGTTAATTAGTTCATCTTCTTTTATTGTCTGAACATGTTCGCCATCACCCTAGAAAGGAAAAACAACAAATGAGTTCTACCAAGGAGTTGGCTTGGAGCCTCTCTTTAATACTTGCTTCTTTTTTTTTTATTGAAAAAGTTTTATAACAAATTTTAACAATATAA
>JANHFM010000281.1:11176-22854 GCA_032468115.1 Grayia smithii | reverse complement strand
TTAGTAAGACCACACCTAGAGTACTGCATCCAGTTTTGGTCACCACACTATAAAAAAAGATGTTGAGACTCTAGAAAGAGTGCAGAGAAGAGCAACAAAGACGATTAGGGATCTGGAGGCTAAAACAGTCGATGAAGAGTTGCAGGAACTGGGCCTGGCTAGCCTAGTGAAGAGAAGGACCAGGGGAGACAGGATAGCAGCCTTCCAATATTTGAGGGGTTGCCACAGAGAGGAAGAAGGGGGTCAAGCTATTTTCCAAAGCACCCGAAGGCCAGAGAAGGAATAATGGATGGAAACTAATCAAGGAGAGAGTCAAGCTAGAAATAAGGAGAAATTTTCTGACAGTGGGAACAATCAAGCGATGGAACAGAAGTTGCCTTCAGAAGTTGTGGGAGCTTCATCACTGGAGGCTTTCAAGAAGAGACTGGACTGTGGCTCTCCGTTGGGTGATCCCACCACTGGCTGGCCCTGCCCCTCGCCCTCCCCTCCCAGTCACTCCTCGCCTGGACTGAGAAAGTATGGGTGACAGCAGGGGATGGAGAAGCGGCCAGGACAGAGACAGAGAGATACAGAGAAAGGAGGAGCGTGGCTAGGGGGTCATGTGACTGGTGGAAGTGAGTGACGTCGAGTTGGCCACGCCCAACCAGGTTTTGTGGCTCCCGGTGTTTTCTTTTCTGTGGGAAACGGGTCCAAACGGCTCTTTCGGTGTTTAAGGTTGCAGACCCCTGGTGGTAGGGTTTCCTGTTTGGGCTGGGGGTTGGACTAGGTGCCCTACAAGGTCCCTTCCAACTCTGTCAATCTGTTATCTGTTAAGCAGGGCGCTAGATCAGGCCTGAATCAGCCAAGCAACCCTCCAACCTTGGAGGGAGCTGAGAGAAGCTCCTTCTTTGTATCACGGCAGCCCACGTTTCTGCTATCCAGATGAAAGAGTGACTGTCTACCCCAGCTAGAAATCACAATATTTTACAGAGCTGGCAAACACAACCTGGCTCAGGTGATTCATCACTTGTCAGCTCAGACCGTGTAAATCTGGTTTTATAGATCTTGAGCAGAGGGGAAGGTTGACATCCTTCCTGTAGGAGGGATGGAGCCGGTCATGGTTTTGGATGGACCTCTTGAAGGATCCTCTAGAAACGTTGCGAGCTGTTTAGATGATCCAGATGTTGAAAGTTCTTCTTGGAGAAGAACCATGAGAACTGGAGAAATTTGGGGTATTTTAGATTCCAGATCTTACTTCTAATCCAGGAGCCACAATACAGGGAAAAGTAAAATCCTGCGGAATCGCCAAGGCGCGCCCATTACTGAAATTGCGTAGGTACTGAGAACGCCCATGATCCCGTCTTGCTGGGGATGATGGGAAGGCTCATCCAACATACATGCAGGACCACCTTCTGCCAGCAACTTCCTCCCACCGTCCCGTGCGTTCCCACAGGGCTGGCCTCCTCAGGGTGCCGTCGGCCAGACAATGTTGGCTGGCGGCCCCCAGGGGGAGGGCTTTCTCTGTGGGCGCACCGACCCTCTGGAATGGGTTGCCCAATGATTTTCGGACAGCTCCCAATCTCCGCTCCTTCCGCCATGCCCTAAAGACGTGGCTATTTCATCAAATTGGCTGATCCGTTGAAGGGATTTTTAATTATTTTAACGTTTTAACTTCATATTTTAATCTGGTTTTAAACTGTTATTTTATATTGTGTGATTGTATTTTTAACTTCTGTTAGCAGCCCTGAGTCCTTCGGGAGAAGGGTGGCATATAAATCCCACTAATAAAATAAATAAAGAAATAATAAATAAACTACGGGAAAAAATGAGATGTTAGCCTCCTTTTAAAAAACAGTTTTGAGCCCATACTATAAACATTTTTAAATGTGTATGTTGTTTAAGAAAATTCATAACCGTAGCTTGGATTAATCAATCACAATACAGTAGAATTGATTATTACAGCTCAAATATCAAGTTGCAGATTCAACAGAATCCCCCCCCCAAAAAAAAGGTCAAACAAACAAAAAAGCAGTCAAGTCCAAGAGTCTTGAAAGATACTCAACTCTTAATATCTTAAATTAGTAAAGCTTAATCTTCTCTAGCAAAGGCTTCCCATAAAGTTTGAACTGCAAAGTTCATGCTCCTAGGACCCAGACCAAGTTTCAGGGTGGGAAGGCACAACACTCCTGAGGCTGAAGTGGTGATCTAAGTTACTTGGGCCTGCACAGAATGCTACTTTTCTGAGGCAATTAGTATATAGTTCTGATTAATACATTCCAATTGACTGTGGTCACTAATAATTTCCATACTAGAAATTTGCACATGATCAAATGTGTCGAACGGCAGCTTTGCATCATGCTATCCAATGGTCAGCAAATTTTTCAGGCACTGGAAAGCCCTGATTGATTTCATAGATACAACCTCTATTTTAAAATCAGAATATTTCATTAGCTTCAATGGGGCTTAGTTATTTTAGTCATGCCAGGAACAATATTCATTTAATCATGCAAATTAAGTTCTACATAAAATGCTAAGAAAAACTAAATTCTTTGTGATTTCCTTGTAATATTGTAAGCCACCCAGAGTTACTCTATAGTAAAATGGGTGGCCAATAAATTTTACAAATAAAATAAAATAATAGTCTATTATACTAACCACTAGCAATTGGAGCTTGGATTAATTTTATTATCATGGTACTTAGAGTAGATAAGGTGATTGTTTATTCTCATACAGTGTTAGTAAACAATCACAAATCTTGGATATAGGTTGCTACAAATTTTGCTCATTTCTGATAATGCAATGTCACTCAATAACCAAGATTATCCTAAAATGATTTTTGAAAGAAAGACATAACATATGCCATTCTCATGATCACATGGAATTTGTTCAATTCTGCATCTGGACAACTTCGTGTAAGAACTGAAAATGCCATGCTCAGAAGCTTCGTGAATAAAAGGACCACATCTTGAATGACTGTAATCCTATCTAAACATGCCTTTCAGAAAATATTATAACTCACTTGTTTAGTAGGAATTGTCTAAAAATAATGTTCAAAAGCAAGTAATTTTTAGACTTGCATTTGACTTTCAGAAAAATTGGAGCTTTTTTATACGCTGAAATAATATGTTATTACTTTATATATTTTTATTGTTTGGTACTCTGTGTATTCTAAATTTTAAGTCATCCGTTTACTTTGAAAGAAATGAAAACCAAGGGTCAAGCGCAAATAGAGATTGTGTTTTTATAACAGTTCAACCATCGTGTGACATAAACAACATTCTTGGCAGATTCCTAGGCTGCATTTCTGGACTACTTCTCTAATACGTACTTCATATTCTGTGGTTTCTATAAATTGTTTCTCAATTCCATTTTTTCCAAAATTGAAAATACTGTTACATAAGTTCAGTAGGAAGCGGAACAGGGAAGTACAAGAATGAGAAAAGTGTTCTGAATAGCTTACCTGGCCATACCACTACATCAGGAACCCGCTTAAACATTCCTTCCCTGAGCAAAAAAATCTCATGTAGGCAATGACCTGAAATACAAAGTAAAAATAAATCTCACAAAGACATCAAATGTTGAAAGCAAGCAATTAAGATGTTATTTTGTGCATGCTGGTTTTGCTTACCATGGGCTCTAAAAAGTCTAGATTCCGCTTCCTGTGTATATGAGATTTTAGCATTTTGGAGGTCTTGGAGAAATTCTTCACTTGCAATGGAGGGAGGTACATCACTAATATTTAAGGATGCCTTCAAAGTAAAAAAAAAAAAAAAAAGAGAGAGAGAGAAATAATTTCCAGTGTACCTATTCAGAAAAAAATGAGTCACCTCAGAAGGGCATCATTTTTAAATATGCTACAGGAAAAGCAATTCCGACTCTCTCTTTCTTTAGTTTAATTAGATTTATATGCCACCCTTCTCCCGAGGGACTCAGGGCGGCTTACAACAATAAAAAATACACACAAATGATTAAAATTGAATTGCAAATCGATTACATTTCCCCCCATTTTATCAGCTTATCACGCACAAAAATCCTTTGGAGGAGTCTCTGGAGCAGACCTTAGGTAAGTGCAGAGAAATAATGAACAACTGAAGTTTATTGCTAAACAAACAAACGTATGTGTGATACAGTTCTTACTATTTTTTATATCACATTTTTATTCACAGGCCTTCAGAGACAGAAGAATGAACTGTTTTCTTAGACAGACATCTTGAAATAATGCAACAAATTAAAATCAGTGATCTCTACTGTACGAAAGCAGAAGTTTGAAAGCAAACAATCTGTGCTTAAGAAATTTTGAATCAACAGATTATATTTTCAATTACAGATCCTCACTGACAAGATAACTACCTGGCAATAAGACTGGAAAAATCTTTATGCCAGAGTGGTAGAAGGACAATGGACAAAATAAGCAGTTTTATGTTTTAACTGAACGATATATAAAGAATTAACTACAGGTTAATGATTAAAAAACACACACGGCCCATGTATTCACTTACTTTAGGAGTAGTTTTGTGTTCCATACTTCCACCAAGATTTTTCTCTACCCAATCTTTCAAAAGTGGGAATGTCAGTCCGCCTATTCGGTACCTGAATCCAAAAGCATTTTCATCAGTTTCTTCCAGAGTGAAATCTAGTAAAACCCTGGTGCTAATTTCTTTATTGAGGTATACGCAAGCAGTGGGCATATAATTTCTAAAAGTAAAAGTCTGAGTATCTGGGAACACGGGGATCTTAAAATATCAGTCATAATAAACTGATAAGAAATTTAATATCTGAAACTTTAAGCATGAAGTAACATTGCAAAGAAATATTGCTATGATTTCTGTAATAAGAACTTCAACTCAAAAACGTTTCAGAATTCTGTCATGGTCAAATAGAGAAATAACAGTTACATAATTTTAAAGTTCAGATAAAATATTCCACTACACATTAAGTAAATTATAAGACAAATCCCCATGCTGATTACAGCAAATTAAAACATAGAAACAGATTATTAATAGTTTTTGCAATGGAAGGGAGTAGTAATGGAATTTAGTTTTGGCATAAATATTGTTTCGTATATTAATAAGTCACTTGATTCCCAATGACAAATTATTCAAGAAATTGAAGACTGAAAGTAGTCATGAATGCAAAATATGAGATTTCCCCACTGAGCTTGCAAACAAAATACTTTTTCCTAATGTATCTTGTGCTTAAGTTCATTGTCCAAATATGCAAAGTGATGCATACTGGGACAAAACCAGTTACAGGTAGTCCTCATTTAGTGGCCACAATTGGGATGGCAGTTCAGTCATTAAGTAAAATGGATGTGAAGTGAAACCGCAACTGTGCTTATGATCTTTCTTCAGCTTTCCTTTGCTTTACGGAAGTCATAAAGCAAGGATAAGTCACAGTTACCTTTTCCTCAATATCATAACTGTGAACAGTTGCTAAACAAGGCAGTTACTAAATGAGGTCTACCTGTATATGTAGAAAAGGTCCTTGAGCTTCCACATATTTGCTTGTTATAACTGACAAGAGGTAATCTCAGTGTTAGGAATGAGACTGAAATAAAATATTATCAAATTAAAATACATATAAAACACTGCAAACAAATCAAGAATATATGCTTACAGGGAGCATAGTTCAGGGTTACAAATTTATCTACTACCTTATTCCTTTAGCAAACTACAGATTATTAAATGAGCTGGTTACAAATTCACAAAAAAGAGCACCTTTATTTCCTGAAAACATGAACATCTGAATCTTTTAAAAATTATTTATTCTTTAGAGCAGCCAAAGGCATAAATGACTTTTATCAATTTTCTAACAAGAGACGACAAAGTTAGCAAGTGGATAAGGGTTCAAATCTTAATTCAGAAACAATATAATTAAGATATTTCTGGTTCACTAGATTACAATAATAGCTATAAAATTCAAGAGATACAAATAAAAAGTATTTCCTTATAGAATGCATAATTGTGTTGGTACTTCTAGATAATTTGTTACTGCAGAATTTGATAAAGATGATTTAGATGAATTTAATAGCAAATATATGTCGCTCAGTGTTGAATTGTGGACTCAGATTTCAACCGTGGAAATATAAACAGGAGCAAACTCCACATTAATCTACACTGATGATGTTACATAGTTGGATAATGAAACATTTGCAAGCAAACAACTAAGCTCATAGAGCACCAAGGACTCAACACATAACTTTAAGACGTGTTTAGATTAATGTGTGGAAGGTAAACAGCATATGCCCAAACAATCCAGCAGTAAATAAACTTTAACTGTAATTACTTCCTAACAAAAGAAAGGCTACTCCAAAGTTAATTACCTGTATGCCTAAGCAAATCAACCATATTTGTCTGTGATTATGTATATGGCAGCTTGCAGCTGAAATGTTTGATAAAAGCAGAATATGACAGAATTGCCATTGCTCATTCACACTGGAAAAGAGGATAGTTGTTTGTGTCACAGAGAATACAACATGGATGCATAATAATGTGATATTTTTTGGCTTTCAATGCTAGTACTCATTTCTTACACTATGTCATAACTTCAATGTAGTCATTTTTCTGAAAAGAAAAGAAATTATTTATCTTACTGTCTCCATAGCTGTTACCTTTTTCCGGTGAATTCTCCTTGCCCCTTTTTATTGAAAATGAATTTTGAGTCATTGTATCCCCATCCATTCCACTTTAAAACTTCTTGCCTTAAAGGGAAATAAGGATAAAAAAAGTGTGCTGTTAGTTCAATATTTCCAACTTGTTTGGTAAATTAAATAGCAATAAGACTTTTTTTCCCCTCCAATCTATTTTGTTCTCTGGCAGAAATGGGAGTTGTTATTCAACACTCCTGAAGACATGTTACTGGGAAAGGCACCTAATAGGTTTTCCATCCTATGAAAATAAATAATCTTCCTTCTGCCTAATACTGTTAGAACAATTTAATGCCAACAGATATTCATCTGATAAAGTAGACTGTTGATCTGAGAAGCATAAAGGTAAAGGTTCCCCTCGCACATATGTGCTAGTCGTTCCCAACTCTACGGCGTGGTGCTCATCTCCGTTTCAAAGCTGAACAGCAAACGCTGTCCGAAGACGTCTCGGTGGTCATGTGACCAGCATGACTAAATGCCAAAGGTACACGGAACGCAGTTACCTTTCCACCAAAGGTGGTCCCTATTTTTCTACTTGCATTATTTATGTGCTTTCGAACTGCTAGGTTGGCAGAAGCTGGGACAAGTAACGAGAGCTCACCCCGTTACGCGGCACTAGGGATTCGAACTGCTGACCTTGACAAGCTCAGCATCTTAGCCACTGAGCCACCATGTCCCTTTGAGAAGCATAGGCAATCATAAATTTGTTGACCTTGTCAAATGCCTCTAAATTCTTCATTGTCTTAGCTATATAGTCTAAAAAGTACATTCTCCAATAATCTATTAATAGCAACACCTACTACTATTATACATACATCTCAGTCATTTTGCTCTATGGAAGCAGGGCTGCTATTTTTAAGATCTTTTTCAGAGCCCTCAGCATTGACCAAAATAGTTTTCCCAGGAATGGAATGAATAGAATACAGATCTAACAGAATATATGCAGCTCCAAGGCAAAAAACTTTTTAATGTTAATTAAAATACTTTCAACCATTTATAGAAAGCTGATTATTTCAAGTAGCTCAGGGTAAGTGTCAGAGTTTAACCATGTTTAATCAAAAGGTCATTCTAGTTCTGTTACTTAGGAATAGCAATGCGGGAATCAGACATAGGCAAAGGAAACAAACCAACAGTGCCAATCCCATCTTAGCACATTAATAAAAGCGTTTCCTACAATGTCACTGATTCTAACCATAATATTTGGTTAAGTTGTCTCCTTCTCATTCATTTTTTTAAAATTTTAGATGGCAAGGATCAGAACAGGAACCGTCTTTTATAAGAGATTATTCACTAATAAATGGAATAAAAAAATGGCATCAGCTCTTTTGCCAAAAGCTCATTTAAATTCACATGAACACTGATAGGAGGGGACACATTCTTTTCATAGACACTGGGACACTCACATTGAAAACAAATAAACATACAGTAACTTAAATGTTAAGTAAGATAACGATTTTGTTTTCCTTAATATTGTTCAGAGAGACATTATATAGTCCAAAACAAGACTACCAGTACCAAAATTGTTTTGTAGAAGCCTTTTGAGTTTTTCAAGATTAAAGAAAAATCTAAGAATTAAATTAAAAACATTAAATTTAAATAGGATTTTAAAATATTTAAAGCATCATGTGAAAAAGAACTCGGCCCCAAAATAATATATATTCTAATAATCTTATAATTATAGTCAGAGACAAAAATCAAGGAACAGATGTTTGTGAATATGAAATATATTCCAGCAGGAAGAAATAGGTTAAATGAGAGAGCCAAAAGGACTCAAAATGGAACAGGGAAAAGTAGGAGATATCCATGCAATCCTGTGTGTTTCTCACTGGATGAAGTACCAGAAACTTTATCTGGAAATAATAATGTTCCTATAGCTTAAATATTTCAATTTGAAGATCACCAAAGTGGTAAACTGGCTTCTGATTTAGCTTTTTCAGCAGTATGGATTTCTCTACAATGTCACCTTCCTTTGAACTTTATTCTAAATTGAGAAATAATTTAGGCAGGAAAAAAAGCAGGAAAACATTTACCGGTACTTCTTTTCCTGACTATAAACCAAGAGATACACAAACAAAAAGGAAAGGTTTGTTATACCAATCTCTATATTTTGACTTCATTCAAATTTCAATTTAAATTTTAAAAATGTGTTATGTTTACTTTACCATCCAGAAATGAATGTGCCTGTTTCTGAACGATTCTGTGAATAAATAAATACAGTTTAAAAGCCTGTATAATGTTATAGCACCTCTTGGAAAAAAAATTCCTCCCAGCCTGATTAATTGTGAACAGGAGCTAGTTCTCTTCATAGTGATTTCACAAGTATGTATCTGCTTTAATGTTAATGAAAAGTATAAATCATTATTCAATTTTGAAAACTATTTCTAAAAATAATTAGTCTGTAATATGTGCTCTCTTTGAGTCAGCTCTCTGCTTTTGCTTCTCAAGATCAGACGTTGACTAGGTGCTGCCACCTGGTGTGATACAATACAAGCATTTACTGTTATTTCTACAAAATAAAGTTATGCTGATAACTGAGGAATAGGCCTTACAGATATATAGAAAAGTTCTGTTAGATAGCAGCACCTTACCAAGTTTTGCTGGTTTTGAAAAGTGAAGTAGGGCTACTAGATGGGAAACCATCAAAAAATGCCCCAGAAGAGTACAAAGGTGAACTATTTTTCATACTGTAGCCAGGAAAATAACATGGATATGCCCATGAAGTTATTAAAGTCAAGCCCAAGAAGATTTTATTAAACAAAAATGCACTTTTTAACAATAATGTTCATTAAATACTGTAGAATATACTGGACAGCGGTTTATACATTAAAACCAAACTTTCTTGTGGAGTGACATTAATCACATCCATCTTGGTATAATAAATAACTGGAATTTACTCACAAAGTTTTCAAAAGGGATGTGCATATATATGAAAAAAGGTGTTTATTAGTGATACGCTAAGCATCCATGATTCAGTCCAAAGATGACTAGATTTAGTATGATATATAGGTAACAAATTTAGTTTGTAACAATTACATATTTGATATAATATTCTACTACATATGATAATGTGTGACATAAATTAGAGCCTGGATCATTTAAAGCCCTGCCCACCCTCATTACTCCGAGGAAAGGATTTCTATATTATCACCAATTCCTTGTCTGTTAGAGGTCGGCGAATCTTGGTATCTCAGTTGCATACAAGAATAAGTAAAACAAAACCTGAAGTACATTCTAATAACTTTATTTATATACAAAAACAAAAAAATAATACTAACTATCTACATCAAGGCAGCTACTCACAGCTCACATCACACAAAAAAGAAGTAAGATAACAAAGACAGGAAATATAGAAAGCAAAACAAAGATTGTCCTTCCGGACTTGCGTATAAAGTATAATACCAGGTGTATAACCAAAATATAGCCAGGTCATGTGACAATCATCATGGTTACAAAGATAAGTGTCCTACAAACATCAAAGTTGTATTGGAGCTTGGCTGGCAACAAAAATAACACAGTGACAATGTGCAATACCCTAAAATCCTAACCATGTTAAAGAAACCACCAAGAAGGAAAATACACCCCTACCAAATTTGTTATTCCAAATAAACCAGTGGGTGACACCAGACTCAGATCGATCATATTACTAGACGGACAGTGAAACATCTATAAGCAAATAACCAAGCTCAGAGAACACCAAGTTGACTCTACAGTTCAACCCTGAGTTGTCTTCTATCTTCTACTATTGGAAGATTCATTTACCTAGGAAGTATGTCAGCATTGTTAATGCTATCATAATTGTAATTATTATTTTTAATGTTATATGCATAGCACAATTTCTTACTATGTTTGTACGCTATATAAATTTGTTTCATCAAAGCAACATAGAAACACTTTGCAATAACTGAGTAAATAATGATGAAGCACCAAAATCTCCTGAAATGTAGCGTTACTCAGGGTTGATGCTCTTGCCACTTTTACAGAATTTAACATTCACGAAACCACTGGATGAAGTAATTTGCTGACACAGTCAGTTAACATCAAAATGCTGATAATATCCAGGTCAACTAATTGATGCTGTCAAACTTCTATTGTAGCATTTGGAAATAATTTAAAACAAATTTGTTAGGGTGAATCCTAACAAGATTATGGGCATGTGGGCCATAGGTTTCTGCGGATTTTCCAAACTTAGTTCTGGATAGGCTGGCATTTGTCCAGACAAAAATGGTGTGCAATTTGGAGGTCCTTTGGACACCCAACTTCTAACTGAAGAGCAAGTGGCAGCTGTAGCCAAGAGGCTATTTGCACTAATTTACCTTTTTGCTAATTACATCTATTCCTGGATTGGCAAGCCCTTCTCAGACTCAATCACGTTCACTCACAGAAGGTAATACAGAAAATATTTCCAGAGAAATCTGATAAGAAACTTAATTGGAGGCAGAGGTGTATTAAACAAGATATTAAGCAAACAATTTTAAATTTCTACTGGCAATTACTAATGTTTAAAGCAGAACTGATGACATTTCCATACATCAGAAATTGCAGTAGACACAATTCCCTATTTCCCAAAGACCTACTAGAACAAAAGATTGTAGGAATATTAAAATTCATAATTTAGCAATACAGGTAGTCCTTGACTTATGACCATAAATTGAGCCCAAAATTTCCATTGCTAATTGAGAAAGTTATTCAGTGAATTTGCCCCAATTTACAACCGTTTTTGCCACAGTTGCTAAGTGAATCACTGCAGTTGTTAAGTTACTAACACAATTGTTAAGTGAATCTTGTTTCCCCATTGATTTTGCTTGCCAGAAGGTGATCACATGATTGAAACACTGCAACCATCATAAATATGAGTCAGCTGCCAAGTGTCTGAATTTTGATCATCTTACCATAGGGATCTTGCAACAGTAGTGAGTGTGAAAAATGGCCATAAATCACTTTTTTCAGTCCCGTTGTAACTTTGAATAGTCACTAAATGAACTGTTGTAAGTCTAAGAATACCTGTACTTCAAAACAAGAAGGGAGGCAAATAAATGTAATAAATAAATAATAA
>JANHFM010000276.1:0-15010 GCA_032468115.1 Grayia smithii | reverse complement strand
ATATGATCGCAAAGGTCATTTATGTAAAGTATGAAGAGTGTTGGACCTAAAACGCTGCCTTGGGGAACACCACTGTTGACAGATACAGGATTGGAACTGTAAACTGTTCCAAGTAAACTGTTCCAAGTAAAGCTGCCTTTTGAAATTCAATGATGGTGATTTTATCACCATCAAGTGTTCAAGTGGTGTTCCAAATGTTTTGGAATTGCTTTTGAAATGCCTATTATTATTGGTACTGTCTTTGCTTTCTTTTGCCATAGTCATCTTTGTTTTCAGTCTTTGCAATGGATAAGCAACTTTTCTTCAGGTACTGCTACAGTTACTGGTTGCTTAGCCAAACTCATAGAATCATAGGACTTGAAGGCAACTTGGAGATCTTCAATCTCTTGTGAGTTTATAGCCCATTTGTCATGAGATGTCCAGGAACTCTAGTACCTAGCACAATACTTGCTGATCCAGATGATGACCAATCATATATGTTTGTGTACATTTCCTGACACCATATTGTTTATGGGTTAGGCACTCTTTAATTTGCTCTGATGAGAGCTATCCAGTATGATTGAACTTCTGGTATAGCATTTTCCATAGGAGCATATAAGCCCCATAATCACATCAAGGTAGTATCTCTCTAGGTTGTTGTTGTTGTTGTTGTTGTTGTTGTTGTTATTATTATTATTATTATTATTATTATTATGGTAGATCATCAGATGGCAAAGATGACAAGAGCTAGATATGAATGAAAAAAAGAAATAAACCCACAATTCAAGATGAGTTCACTCATCACACCAAAGGCCCAAGTGAAAAATCCATTTCTATTTCCCAGAAACAGAAATAGATAATTTATTTTGCTATGTTGTTTTTTTTCTTTCGTGAATTTTATTCCTTTAAATATGTTTCTTCGATGCTACAGCATTCTTCACTTTCATAGATGGTGGTAGTATTATTGCAGTATTGCAGTATTATGACACAACACACCAGGGGTGGGTTCTACTTACCTTTACTACCGGTTCTCTTCGTGCACGCGCCACCGCACATGTGTAGTAATTTTTTCTGAAAAAAAACTGAAAACAATTTTCAAAGTTTTTTGGAAAAAAAAGTAAGTTTGGGCATGCAGGTGGGCCCAGGTCCGGGATGCGGAGAACCGGTTCGGTGACGTCACAACATCACCGCTACCGGATAGCGCAAACCGGACCGAACCGGGAGCAACCCACCACTGCAACACACCCAACCTGACTGAATACATTAAGACTGAAATACTAAGACTCATGGAACTCACTGGACTTCACCTCACTAGTTACTTTCAGTTTGATAGATCAATATAAATTAGATGAATACTGTAATATTAGAATGTACAGAAATGAATAGATTAAGGTTAACAATTAAAGAGAAAGAGCAAACGGAATATTATATGACATGGGAAGTATTTTATTAATGGTTGGAGAATAAAAATGGAGTTTGGAAATGAAGGAGACCAAAAATAAGTAGAAAATATATTAAGAAAGAGTTATAAATAAGGTGAAAATTGTTAGTGTATGTATGAAGAGAATAATGATATTTGATGTTAACAGGGTATTACTATTGAAAGATGCTAAGAAGAAAACAGGGAATTTTACAATATTTAAATGTGTAATGTACTTAACATATTATAAAATTAATGTTAATGTGAAAGATGTGATAAGTGATGAACGATGTAGCACAGAGATGTATGTATCCAGACAACACACTGCATAAGGAAAGATGGAATGCTTTATATTTGTTTTTTTTTTGTTTTTTTTAAATAAAACATTTATTTAAAAAAAAACAGGTTAGATACTGTATATAAACAGGCATCAGGCCCCGCCCTCCTGGGCAATGATGATGTTATCTAGTTGAGTAATGAAGCATCAGCAAGAAAACAACCAATCTCAAGAGCACCAAGAACTCATTGACAAAAGGAATAGTTTAAGCTGCATTAATATTTCCATTACCAAATCTTACATTTCAACCTTTTAAAAAAAATCCCTCTGTAATTTAGCTAAGCCAAATGGAATATAAAAATTGGTGCTCAGAATACATTTCATTTATAACACAGCATAAGATTTCTTCCATCTTGGGTCAAAGTGAACTTTCTACAATGGAAATGACTTCTTGCCAATTACACTATATAGAATATTTTAAAAAAATCAGTTCTACAGTTAGTCATTAGTATGCTATCCTTGCCTTTCCCATTCATTACATTTACAGCTTCTTATCTTGAGATTCAGGAAAGCACAATTCTTAAAACTTTGCAGTAATCTACAGGTCCCACTGCTAAGAGTGAGGTGGTATGTCAGACCAGGTTGCTAATATTTCCCAAATAGCAGCTGGTTATTTACGAGATTTACAATCTCGTGTTATAGCTTAGTGCTTCCCAGTCACTATCTGGAGTTACAATATATCTTTATTTCTCAATTTTTATAACCTGACTCAAACCCTGGATACTGGATGATGATATTTAATGTATTTTAAAAAATATATAGTAAGGTTAAAAAAGACTAACTTCTATTTCACTTCCGATTTATGCATATGTATAATTAGAGATATAATATAAACACATATAGAAACACAAATGCATTTACTTAAAAACATAGAATAATAAAAATAAATAACCCCAAATATTTTTCTAATCTAATTAATAATTATAGCTAAACTAATTAGAAAACCTAGTAAACAACCTTTAAATGGTATTTAAAAGCATTTGCAATCATGTTTAAATGGGTATTTAACCCTTAGGACTTGAGGACCTTGGCTTGTAAAACATCCTACATTTTTAAATCCATTGCAGCTCCTCTCATGTGATTTAAAAGGGATTTAATATTGCACCGCATTAAATATTCATAATTGCCTCTTGCCCAACATCCTCTTAGATTTTCGTATAAGAAAGTTCCATTCAGCTGAGATATCTGGAAATTTCATATGGGTTGCAGACTTTTGTTGCTATTAATCCCAGCTGGGAGATTAAAGAGCAGTTTTCTCTTTAAGAGCCATTGATGACTTGGCCCATATCAGTGTCTTTTTCCTTCAGCATTATGGATAGCCAACTTTCTTAAGAAGTAGAAAGAAAAACGTATTTGTTAGAGAGAAAGAAAGCAGGAATTGTCTTTAAAAGCATCCTGACATATACATATCGCAGGGAACAAAAAGGAACCAGGCAGAGAGCAAATTGCTGTTCTGATTGTATGCAGAGTTGGTCATCGGCTGGTGTTTGAATGTACCTGAGAGAAAAATAGGCTTTCTCATTCCTGGCCAGACACTTAGGTCTTCCCTGTATTCACGTAATGTATGTAGCCAAAGATCTTAGCAGGATCCAATCTAGCTCTATCAGAGATTTAGTCTTCCAAGCTTTCAGATGTTGGGTGAAAAATCAGGTCCCGTTCCAAGCCGGGAGAAAGTTATTGGAAATAAAATGGAGGCAGTCTGCAGGAAAGGAAGTCTCTGTTTACTTGGTAGCCAGAAACTAGTGGCAGCAGCATGTTTCTGGGGTAGCCGACAAAATGGGGTTGACAGTAGGTGGGTTTTTATACATTCTTTCAGGCTTCGTGGTTGAGGTTCCTGTTCCTGGGCAAGGATATGTCGTTCAATATTTTAATTTGTTAGATTCCTATAGGATCATAGCTGGCTCTACAAGCAAAAAGGGAAATGTAAATCCTAGCTGTTTGCCTGAACTAATCTTGTCAGTTTTAGCTTGCCTATTGTGTTACTTATTTGGAGTCTCTTTGCTTATGAAAAGATTGGCCCAGGCTTTATGATACCAAAAATCCATTCCTAAAGACCAGCCTCTTCAAGCTTCTGCTTGAGGCTATTTTCCTATGGCAGGAAGACTGGAGCTGCCTTTGTTTTAAAAAAATCCTCTTTTCCTTCAGGGGAAATATTCTATCTGCCTCTTTTTAATATTAAGAATAAAGAATATTTAAGTTGGGGTGGGTGGACTTCCTATACAGACTTCTGTTGGAACTCATCCTCAGGGAACTTCTCTTTACCATTCTGGTGGCTGACACAGATTGGATCCTGAAATATTATCATAGGACATATATATTTGGCTTCATTCTCAAAGATCTTTCCTCATAAGGTTTCAAAACTATACAGAATTCCATTTTTATGGTCATATAATTTTTTTTCTGCTTCTATGTTAGCAAACCAGGATGTTGCAGATTTTGGAAAGTTTTTTCTTATAGTATACTAATATGGGAGGAAAATGTACTTGTTTAATACTTGACTGCTGTTATCTATTTCAGTTTTAACCTTGGACCAAGGAGGGAATCTCCCAGGAAAACTAAACATAAGTTGAGGGAATTTTCTTTTGCTGCAGAAAATGCTAGTACAATTACCAATCCCCAGTTTTTAGGAACTGAAAAGAAAGTACAAAAATTAAAAAAACATTTGACTCATAATTATATATGATGTAGATTACTATAAGATTATAAAAGCTGATATCAAACATTTTCTTTCTTTGTATATCTTAAAAATAATTATGGATATTTTCAGTCATCCAGGTGATGATTGTCCCAAAGGTGCTTTTTAAAAGCAACTGGACTTCCTTTGTTTTTGTTTTTTGTTTTTTGAAGACGTTTTGCTTCTCAATCCAATAAGTTTCTTTAGCTGAAGGTCAATCATTAGCTCTCTGAGAATAGTTGAAGCCACTTGGGGGTTTATCTATGTCCTCAGGATCAGATTGCAAATGGGTATGAAACAGTGGTGGGTTGCTCCCGATTCGGTCTGGTTCACACGATCTGGTAGCAGTGACGTTGTGACGTCACCAAACTGGTTCTCCGCGTCCCGGACCCAGGCCCACCTGCGCACCCGATCTTACCTTTTTCAGGAAAAACTTTGAAAATAGTGCATGCGCAGAGCACTTGTTTTGAGTTTTTTTCCTGAAAAAACTTACTACGCATGTGCGGTGGTGTGCTTTAGGCGTGCGCACGAGTGAAGCAACCACAGATGCACAAATTGCGCGTGTGCACATGCACGAAGAGAACCAGTAGTAAAGGTAAGTAGAACCCATCCCTGGTATGAAACCTTCTTGGAGCTCCTTTCTGGAACTTTCAGCAATTCTAAAAAGATTCCACACCCTTTGCACTATTCAGGTGATCCCGCAGACACAGATAAACTTCCAAGTGGCCTTAACAACTCTCAGAATGAATGCTAAAGATAAGATAAGCACAAGGAATATAAATTCTTCCATCCTCCACCATTCAGTCAGAACTGAAGAAGCTTCTCAGATGAGAAGCAAAGCAATTTCAAGGAAAAACAAGGTCTAGTTGTCTTTTGAAAAAGCACCTTTGGGGACACTCACTAGTACCATGTTTCCCTAAAAATATGACCTACTGCCCAAAATAAGCCCTAGACTGATTTTTTTGGGGTGGGCCTAAAATACACCCTACCCCGAAAATAAACCCTAGTGAAGGGGGTGGGCATGGCCAGCACAGGGGGAAGCCCTTCCCTTCCCCAATCACCTCATGGCTCCTCGACCATTTAATTGAGCGCTCGGATCAGCTGAGCCAGTGAGGGCTGGAAACTGCCACTCATTCCTTCTCTCCGGGCACAGCCTGCCCTTTCAAGTGATCAAATGTCACTTGAGAAAAGGATGCACATTCCAGGATTGTAATGCTGAAGGCTCAGAATGGAGCCTTTTTGACAAATGGCAGGAAAATAGGGAGGGGGATTTTCCTACCTGTTATCCTTTCCTCAGGCTGTGCTGGGCTTGAGGAAAGGATGACAGACAGGAAAAATCCCCTTTCCCATTTTCCTGCCATTTATAAAAAAGCTCCATTCCGAGCCTTCAGCATATCCCAGAACCCTGGAAGGCTTGTTGTAGCATTACACATATGAGAGGCAGCATCGCCGTGAGTTTCACCACATTAGAGCAACCTCTTGAAGCTGGACCCTACAAGGATTGCGTGCCATTGCACTTGCAAGTGGCAGAACCACCGCGAGGTTCGACATGCTGGCGCAGCCACTCATGGAAGGATGCCAGCTGTGCCGATATGATGAATCTCGTGGTGGCACTGCCATTCACAAGTGCAACACCACAAAACCCTTGCAGGATCCTGCTGCAAGAGGCTGCACCGGTATGACAAACGTCATGGCAGTGCTGCCACTCCTGTGCATGGCTCGCTTGAGTTGCGAATAGCCCAGGGATTTGGGCAGTCTTTACATGGCTGGGATGCCTGCAGGATCCCTGACTTATGAATCCAGTAAGGCCCAGTGTTTTGGCTCCGGTGTGCTCTTCTGCTCCTGGGTGGTAGCAGTGCATCCACAGTGCATCCAGCTCACCAAGTCTGGCCTGCTGATCTCAGTTGGCAGTGCTGTCAACTCTGACCCGATCCTGGCTGCCAATGTTGCAGGGAAGGGGGTCAAGCCTAGCTGGCTTCATGCGGGAGATGAGGGTCTGCAAGGGAGCCCATTTCTCATGTTGGCTGGGTAGGGGTCACCCACGCAGAGGCCGGTCCTTGCGGCAGCACCCTGAGCAGGTGCCGAGTTGGAGGTGGTGGAGGGTCAGTCTCCTTACCCGGTTATCCTCTGCTGTTTCTCATCAAAAGTCTGTGTGTGTGTGTGTGAGAGAGAGAGAGAGATAGAGAGAGGGAGAGAGAGGGAGAGGGAGAGAGAAAGAGAAACAGCGAAGAGGAAACCCTTTCAAATAGCATTGCCTTGTTATTCTCCTCTATCATTTCTCTTTCTCTCTGTCTTTCTCATTCTCTCTCACACACACAGACATTTAATTTGCTTGAAAGGGACAGGCTGCAGTTTGCTTCTACCATAAGCAGTCAGTTAGAGGCGGGTGGGGGAGCCGATTCTGATGGGCCACATGGCTTTCTGAATCATTGGCCCTCACTGGCTCAGCTGATCTGTGGGCTGCAGTTAAGGACTTCAGGAGCCATGAGGTGACTGTGCTCTCTGCCTCCTGCACTTAAAAAAAATAAGACCTCCCTGAAAATAAGTCAGAGTGCTTGTTTTCAAGCCTAAAAGAAAATAAGACCCAGTCTTATTTTCGAGGAAACACAGGTATAAGAATGTGAATGATAATTTGGTCAAGATTAAAACACAGGAAGTGGAAGCCTTCACCAAACACATCCATCTCTGTGGACAGATATATTAAGTTCATATAGGAAGCTGTTAAGGTTATGTTTCCTGTTATGTTAGTCTGGCTTTCCTGGATTGTGCAGTACACAATACAGAAAACGCACACACAGATATAATTTGCATTTTTATTCTCACCACCTACTGGAGCACAAAACAGGAGACATCAGAACCCTATAGCACCAGGCTGAAGGTTTGCCTATCAGCAAAGAGGAAAAAGGAAAATAACTAAACATATTAAGGAAGTCTTCAGAACTTATGGCTATCCCAACTAGGTCTTCATCAAATCCAAGAAAAAAAAAAAGACTCAACAGGAGTTCCTTCAAAACAAACAAGGAAGAGAACAACAACCAAGCAATGTTGTCATCTCATATATTACAGGAATAACTGGAAAGCTAAAATCAGGAGGATTTTCAACCAACACAACATACATGCACACTTCAAACCCAATAATACACTAAAGCAGAAGCTTGTGTCCATCCCAAGGATAAAACACCCAGATACAAACTGAGCAATATGATATATGCAGCGAGACATATGCAAATATGTACATTGGAGAAACAAAACCATTTCACAAACACATAGCACAACATAGGAGAACAGGACAATATTCAGAAGTTCATCTGCATTTGATAGACAAAGGGTTTTGTTCTTTTGAAGACAGCAAAGTCCATATTCTGGACAGAGAGAACCACTAGTTTGAAAGATAGGTAATGGAGGCCATCTACATTAAAATTGAACAGCCCTCTCTCAACAGAAGGGAAGGAATTCAATAACACCTATCTCCTCTTTACAACACTATCCTTTTATAGTTCCAAGATGGTTTCACACCCATTTGCACACTGATCCAGGTGATCCTGAGGGCACAAATAAACCCACAAGTAGTTTCAATTACTCTCAGAGAGCTAATTATTGATCTTCAGAGTGCTAAAGACCAGATGATTGCAAGGAATATAAATCCTTCCATTCCCACCATTCAGTTAGAACTGAAGAAACTTCTTGGCTGAAAAGTGAAACATCTTCAAGGAAAAAAACAAAGTTCAGTTGCTTTTGAAAAAATATTTTTTTATATATATTTATTAAATACCATATAACAACTTGCTAAAACTTGCTTCAGCTTTACCTTACACTGTGCAAAATAACAAACTGTGTCCGATTCTGTGTTAAAGCAAACCCTGGAATTAAAATTCCCGTTATCTTCTGATATTAATTTCTTATTTCTAAAACTAGGAAGAATGGTATTGTTACTTTCTATATTTTTCCTAGCAAGCTTTGGAAGAGTGCTTGGTATACCCAAATATTAAAATATTGAAAATTTAAATGTTATTTTGTAAAGTTTGAATCATCCTGGATTTCTCCTTCTTATAATTTTTACAACGTATTTCATGATTAAATCTTTTCAGTAGCTTTAGTCAAATAAGGGGTCAGATGAGGATGGAGGTAGCATATCCTTGTTTGTTCATTTTCATTTTTAACCCAAGTCACACGACAGGAGAAATTGGACTTTCAACTTCTCACAAGATACACTGTGTAATTCGCCCAATGCTTATTATCATATCCCCTCTAAAACATTTCCTATTTAATATGAACAGTAGTTGATAGCTAGCAATTAATTAGTGAAACACCATATGTTAATAGACCACACAGCAGATGTGTAGAAATGGAGACTCTGGTCTGGAATAATTCTGCCATTGCAGTTCAGGTAAGGAGAAAAATTAACCATAGTGCTAAAGTTTGTAAATGGTAACTTGATTAGTATAGTTAACAGTTTCCAGGTAGAGTAAAATCTAGTAGTTAATGGCAAACTCAAACTGTTGTAAGTCTAGGACTATGGCCGTGATGACGAACCTATGGCACACGTGCCACAGGTGGCACACATAGCCATATCGGTGGGCACACGAGCTCAGTTCTGGTGCATGCCGGCCAGCTGATTTTTGGGCCTTCTGGGCTCACTGAAAGTAGAGAAACAAGCTGTTTCCTACCTCTGAAGGGCCTCAGAGTATGGTGGGGAAGGCCTGTTTTTCTCTCTCCCCAGACTCCAGAGCCTTTCTAGGAGCTTGGGGAGGGCAAAAACTCCACTTCCCCAGAGGCCCTCTGGAGGCTGGAAACGGCCCATTTGCCAACTTCTGGTGGGACTGGAAGGCCCATGTTTTGCTCTCCCCAGCCTCCAGAGCCTTTCTAGGAGCCTGGGGAGGGTGAAAATGGCCTTCCCCATGCCCTGGAGGCTCTTTGGAGGCTAGAAATGGCAAATTTTCTAACTTCCAGTGGGACTGGAAGTTGGCAAATGGGCCTTTTTCGACCTCTGGAGGGCATCCGGGGAGGGGAGGCCGTTTTCATCCTCCCCAAGCTCCTAGAAAGGCTCTTGACCCTGGGGAGAAAGAAAACTGTGCCATTGTGTGCCAGGAGTGGAGGGGGGGGGAGGTCACTCATGCATAGAATTATGGGTGTGGGCATGCATGCATGCAAACACCCCCTCCCATTCTTGACAGAAAGGTTAGCCATCACTGATCTATGGTATACTGTATGTGAAGATTCAGTAAGATGAAGAGTAAGGGATGAAATACCAAGAGGTAGTCAGCAGAGGTCACTAAATCAAGATTAAATGGGGAGGGAGGCTTTGATCTGTGGTTGTGTGGTGTGTGGGTCCACAAGCACACGTTAGTTCTTAAATGTGTGAGAGATTCCTTTTAGAAAAAGGATCCCAACCATAGGCAGCTAATTGGGAAGCTGATGACATGAAGTCAATTCAGCAACAAAACCATCTAATATGTTTTTTTGGTGGCAAGTTCAAAGTCTCGCTGAATTGCATGTGTGAGTCTGGGAGGTCAATATTTAATAGCAAACATTAGAAAATTATGTCAAGCATGTTAGCAAAAATCATCTCTTAATAAGGTATGATTAATGGATTTGCTAGAGAAGAGAAAAACAAACAGCCATAACCCTTCAAAGCAAATTTCACAAATAGGGTAATAATATGTATCAGAGATGTTTTTTGTTTACGTTTAAGAAAACAATTGTTTGTGCATTTGCTATTTAATTGAACATGTACCAGAAAATGGCAATTAACTCTTTAGCTTTTATGCAAAGCCAAGCCATTAATGAACAACAGCCTGTTGAAGACATTTACTTATTTATATAGTTAACCCAAATGATTATATTCAATTATTTTATCAGGACCAAACTCCTGTATGTATCACATAAAAACATAGAAAACTGATGGCAGAAAAAAATCCAGAAGTCCATCAAGTTCGCCCTTTGACTTTTTTGTTTTTGTTTTCTTTTAATTTCTTTATTATTCTTACTGTATTTATTTTTATTTTCATTGGATGATAGGCAACAGTAAAGAGGATACATGGCTTACATGCATGCATTTGAAGTCTCTTTAATTTATACTTGATAAAATGGATATTTGACTCTTCCAATCTCTAACAATCTGTCAGTTTAAATTTAGAATCATAAATCATGTTTTTAAATCCATTGGAATTGAGCATTGATTGAAGAAAAAAAAATCCAGGTAGGTCTTTATTCAAATATAATGAATATAATATTCTGAATATAATAACTGTACTGATAAGGATGCAATCTTAAAATCTTTGTTTAGTGTAACACATTAATGTGTTGGAAATGTTTTGCATAAACGGTTCTCCCCCCGCACCCCCTAGTTTGCCAAAAAGCACAAAGCTGAGTGTGACATGAAACCAATTAAAGGGAATGACAAGGCAGGCAGATTTCCTTATCAAGATGAAGGCTTGGTTTCTTCCCTTTAAGAGAAATAAAATAATATGACAGGATGTAAAAATGAAACAGCAAATATTGAAGCAGATGGGGAAAAGTGATGAAAGATGGTTGTTGTTATAAGGGGTATTTGTGTTATACAGGATATTTGTGTACATGATATAAAGCATACAGTAGTTTCTTTAGACAAACAGGAATGGCATTTTTTAACCATTTACATCAGGGGTGGGTTCTACTTACCTTTACCACCGGTTCTAAAGGTGCACGTGCTTGGCGCATGATCGGAGCGCACGGAACGCACGGACGTGCCAAACGGGCACTCCTGCGCATGCACAGAAGCTTTTTTTGCGGAAAAAAACTCAAAAAAGCATTCTGTGCATGAGCGCGCTCTGCGTGCTCCGTGCAGACAACGGTAAGTGCGGGCGCACAGGTGGGGCCAGCTCCCGGTTGCAGAGAAACGGTTTGGTGATGTCACAGCATCACCACTACCAGATAGCGCGAACTGGCCCAAACCGGGAGCAACCCACCACTGACTTACATCTAATCCAAGAAACATGAAAGCTCTTTCGAAAATATTTCTCTTTGATACGTTTCAAAAAGGTAACTAAGCATGAGGGCAGTGATGCATCCAACCAAATAATCCTGCTCCCGTGTAACAATAACAGAGTTGGAAGCAACTTTGGAGATCATCCAGTCCAACCCCCTGCTCATGCAAGAGATCTATACTATTTCTGAGAAATGGCTGTCCAGTGTCTTCTTAAAAATCTCCAATGACGGAACACCCACAACTTCCAAAGGCAATTTGTTCCACTGGTTAATTTTTCTCACTGTTAGGAATTTTCTCCTTAGTTCTAGGTTGATTTTCTTCTTGATTAGTTTCCATCCATTGTTTCTTGTTTTGCCTTCAGGTGCTTTGGTAAATAGGTTGGCCCTGTTTTCCTAGTGGCATCCCTTCAAGTATTGGAAGACTGATATAATGTCACCTCTCTCCCTTCTTTTCACTAGACCAGGCATCCTTCTTCTTATGTTATAGCTTCTAGGCCTGTGATGGCGAACCTTTTTGGTACCAAGTGCCCAAACCAGAATGCACGTGCACGCATGTGCGCCAGAGTGCCGGAAACCCGAAGACCAGCTTTTTTGGCTGCTTTTCAGGTCATTTTTAGGCCCTTTTTCAGCCTGAAAATGGCCCCAAAATGGCCTGAAAATGGCCTGTTTTTTGGCCATTTTCCGGGCCATTTTCCAGTGCTCCAGCGCCTGCGAAGACGAGCTGGCAACGGCTCGCATGCCCACAGAGAGGGCTCTGCATAACACCTCTGGCACGTGTGTCATAAGTTCACCATCACAGCTCTAGACCTCTATCTTTGTTTCTCGTCTATGAACTCTTTCCTAGATCTCAACATCTTTTTTTGCATTGGGATGACCAAAACTGGATGCAGTATTCTAAGTGTGGTCTTACTAGAGCTTTATAAAATGGTATCATTACTTTGCGTGATCTGGATTCCGTTCCTCTGTTAATGCAGCCTAGTATTGCATTGATATTTTTTGGCTTCTGTCACACAGTGTTGGCTCATGTTTAGAAGGTTGTCCATTAGGATTCCAAGATCCATCTTGCAGTTACTACTATTCAGACTATTCACCTAGTCTGTATTTGTACTTTTGGTTTTCTTGCCTAAATGTTCCACTTTGCTTTTCTCTATGTTAAATTTCATTTTATTGGATAGGGCCCAGTGAACATCCATTGATATTTATCTGGATCTTGAGCCTATCTTTTGAGATATTGGCTTTTCCTGCCAGCTTGGTATCATCTGCAAATTTGATGAGTTCCTCTTTTATCCCCTCATCTAAGTGATTCATGAAGATGTTGAAGAGTACTGGGGCTAATGCAGGGGAATCTGACTGCTTAATTCCCTCCATGTAGATGCAGTTCCATTAAAGACTATACATTGACTATAGTAAATGTGTTGGCTACATTGTTGTCAACACATTGTCAACTAAATGTGTTGTGTTGACATGTTGACAACATTGAGTGAGAAACATGATGTCACCCCCTCTACTTACTCAATGGTAAAAGTTAGGACCTCCTGGTATTTACTGGTATGAGGATCCTCATATGTTTAGGGTGATGGTGCCCATACTATGTTGAGAACAAACTAGGTGGTATAGCCCCATTCCACTTCTCCTGTGTTCAAAACCTTCTGAAGCACCTGAATAGTTTATTTCCCTATTTCCTAATGTCTGACTATACCGATCAACTCTCTACTTTATTAAAATGGGGTGGGGGGGAGAGAAACTTGAGAAACTGACCAGACTACTTCATAGGAACCTTTGTTTTAATCACTTTTAATGCAGAGAAAGACCTGATATCTATGTGTTTGTTAGAGAGATTCTATTAAAAATCAGATCAAAAATAAAATATGATCAAAGTATTAGGAAAACACAAAACCATTTTAATCTGAACTATGAAGCATTTCATATTAAAATATTAAAAACAGTAGCTTGTAGTACTTAGGGAGGGGTTCTCAACCTCATCGACTCTTCTATGAAGTTACACATTGTTCACCAACACCCAGAGATTCATTACATGAAAATCATAAATGCTACTATAAATAATTATGATGATAATCAGAATAACAGCAGCAACTATCTCAATATCAAGATCTCTTGGGGGTTGATATTGACCATTTTGGAGAATCTTTGTCTAAAAGGGGGAAAATGTAGCATAATTCCACAAATCTTTTTTCAATGCATGAAATTGTGGAAGACATGATTTTCTTTCAGAAGACAAGCAACTTTTGTTGCTTTAAATTTTTTCTAATAAGTGCTACGTTCACATCTTTTGCGTTATTTCAGAGTATCGTTGGAGAACTGAATTGAAAGCCTGACAGCTGCACAACTCTATTATTTATCATATTCACTATCTAACAGACATCAGGAAGAGGGGTAATCAAAATGATAAAGCACATATATATTGCTACAGTCATAATATGAAAGTAATAGGAACTTAGCCGATTAGATGCATTACCCATTGTAAGAGCATAAGGACCTTATTAAAGGAAAGGACAGTGAAACTATGAAATCTGCCTTTACTATAGTGGCCACATGTCATGACATTACTGGGTAGTAAGTGAGGACAAGTATACCAAAGTACAGAGGAAAGGGGCCAAGAAGCCAAAAGTTAACACTGAAACACACACATACACAAACACACAACATGGGGAGATAAATACAATGGAAAGTCAGCACCTAACTTACATTAGTGCAGGGACAAGTTAGTAACAGCAGAGTTCTGTGGCAGGGATGAAATGCTACCGGATCGGACCAGATTAGCCGATCCGGTAGCGATGACGGCTGGTGGTTCGGAGAACCGGTAGCAATCATCTCTGGGGCCCCGCCCCCGCCTGCCCAGTCGCTGACTCAACAGGTGTGTCGGGGCCACCTTGCCCGCCACCTCTGCACTATGCTTGGAAGGGGCGCCGCTCTCATTGCCTCTGCTCTCACCGCTCTCCCTCCCTCCCTGCCTGCAGACATCTGCCTGTCCTCCTGGAGCACGCTTTCTTCCTTCTCCTGACGCGAAATGAAAGTGAACGGCAGCAATGGTGCTTCAGGAGGGCAGGCGGACATATTCATTATAGTTGTCAGCTGCAGACGTCCACCTGCTCTACTGAAGCACCACCGCGGTGAACAAAATAACCCAATTTCTCCGCATCTCCTCCTGCAGCCAAACTCACCCAGCCGTGCCTGCCCTTTCCTCATATGGGCTGTGCATGGGGTGCTTGAAGAGCAAGCCAGCAAGAGAGCTCTCCTACCTCTGTTTTTGTCTGTGTGTGTGTGGTGTGAACGAGGGAGGGACAGAGCAGTCAACCCAGCTTGGGTGCAATGCTGCGCGTGGAGCATTGTTGGCCACGTGGCTCTTTGCCAAAGGCCAGCCCGGTGAGGAAGCGCACGGCCTTGGCTTTGTGCTTGAGGAAGCAAGGGGGAGTGGCATGAAAGCAGCTTACCTGCTCAGCCCCGCAAGCATAAGCTGCGCCATGGGAAAAATGAGATGCCTTGTTGTCCTACAGAGCCTGCCATGCTTGACTGGGGGCGAGGAGAATGGCGAGACTCATGGAATAGATTAGATGGAGCTGGCTGACTCAGGGCTGCTCAAAAGCCGCCCCTGCTGCTGCCAGAGATTTGGCTT
>JANHFM010000275.1:222771-233393 GCA_032468115.1 Grayia smithii | reverse complement strand
GTGCCCATCGGGGTTAGTTCAAGCCAAGCCCCGCTGGTGCCCTCCAGCACGCCCCGCATGCATTAGCCGAAGAACGCCCAGCAAAAAAGCAGACCCCGCTTTCCGAGGGGCGGGAGGGGGACGCCGGGAGAAGAAGAAAGCCAGAAATGCCATTTGGAATCATCGAGACGTTTAGCCAGCGATCCGGCTGTCTCGGATCAAGTTCCTCCAGGCGGCCAAGCGGTAGGATATGCACCGGCCTGGCCTTCCTCAGCTGCCATCATGCCAGGACAAAGCTTTGCCCAGGAGCATCCCGACGAGCCCGCTGCTGTTCCGAGTCCTCCGCTGGGGTCCCCCATCTCGGATCCAAGTCGGCTGTCCCCTCTACCCACCCGCCCACCCACCTGCAGGAGCCACGAGAGAGGGAGGAAGCGCTGGCAGTACCTGGTGTGTGGCCCCCTCCAGCGGCAGCAAAACCACATTACATGCATCTAGGCTTCTGGCATTCTGTTTGGATTAGGAGACAAACACACCATACGTGGATTAGCACACGCCACATGCACCCTGGCTCCGGGGCGGCCCTTCCTGACCCGCCTCCCCTTCCTGGCCTGTCTTCCAAAGTCCTCCTCTCTGAGCGGCTGCTGGCTGTGCCGGACGAAAGGCTTCCTTCCTTCCTTCCTGGCTCTAGGCTCAACTATAGCGCTGGCTCTCTGTCTGATGGCCGCAGCTCTTCCTGCCGTTAGGAAGGGCATCCTGACCGGGGACACAAGAGGTCCCCCCTGGGTTGAAAGGCTCCAACACTCAGCCAGATGGGAAAACTCTCCGGATTGTCCAGCACGTCTTGTTCCAAATCATCTTCCGTTGCTGGGCAATGCCAGCTAGGCCTGCTTGGCTCCGGGTCCTGCTGCGAGCCTCAATAGGCTCCGGCACGAGACGCTCGTCTCTCCTGATCTTGGGTGACTGTCCTGTCCTGTCCTTTCCCTGGACTTTCTGGAGAGCTCCTTCCTCTTCCTGTCCTCTGTGCTGGCTGTCAGGACGTGCGGAAGAGTCAGCAAGGCTTATGCCCGCCGATTCCTCCGTCGGCATCTCCGTCACATGCCCTCCAAATCCAATGCAGAATAGAACTTCGGCCCCCAGGGAGCCCAAATCCTCTCTCTCTCTCTCTCTCTCTCTCTTTCTCTCTCTCTCTCTGCAGTT
Source organism: Grayia smithii (assembly GCA_032468115.1). Lineage (NCBI taxonomy): Eukaryota > Metazoa > Chordata > Lepidosauria > Squamata > Grayiidae > Grayia > Grayia smithii. The sequence goes on along the minus strand of JANHFM010000275.1, from coordinate 232,217 downwards.
TGCACAAAGAAAGGAACTTTTGCGACCAACTGCAAAAGACAGAACTAAAGACAGTTCGGGGAGGCTGAACTGCACAGGGCAGTTGAGGGAAGGCGCCATGGACCCATGGTTCCCATCACACAGAGCCTCCCATGGGGGACAGAGAGCCCCCAACGTATCACGAAGTGGCCAGATTGGCCAGCAGAGAGCCAAGGGGATGGGACTCTGCAAAATAAACTACTTCCTGATAATTAAGATAATTAATTAAGATAATTAATGCCTCATAAAACTGAGGAGGTATGAATAGCAATTGGTCCTTGCTCACCTATTCTTCTATATTGTCATTAATACAGGCAGGATAGTTGAAGAAATAGGATTTTTGATGCAACATTTATATCAACTCTTAGACAAAGCTACTTTGATGATGTTTTAAAAATACCACCCAGCTTTTAGAACAATATCTACGATTTCCTAATAGAGTGCATAAGTAAAATCCAGTAGAAAAATATATAATTTTTAGCAGGAGGACTTAACTAGCTTCTGTATATTTGACTCATATGATGGACAGTACAAATCTTACTATCTGTGTTAAGGTTATAGCGAATAGTAGACTTAACAGTATCAGAATGAGGATGGTGTATATTTTATATAGTTTGTCCTGAGAGCATCAGCCAGTCAGGGCAACAGCGAAGTGTTGAAAAACGAATAAAAGTAGTAAAAACAGTGAAAGTCTGGCTCTGAGAGTCTCGTTATCATCTGAAGCATAAAAAAACTCCACCCTGTAATTCACTTAGTAATGGCCGAATGAGAAACCTATATATAGCTGGCAGAACCCAACTTCCCTTCCCAATAGAAATGGACCTTTTGTGCAGCACAAGATTCAAAGAGTCTTTCAGAGGAAGGTCAAACTGGTGTTGAACTAAGACACTCAATGCTCTTTTTCATGACCAGAAAACCTGCATTAAAAAGGAGCTTCTCAAGGGGTCCAGGAAGCACCAGGGAGGCTTCCATCCACAGACATCTCTGGAAAAGCCAGGTGTTGGCTCCTGTCTGCCCCTCCAGCCCCTCTTGGAAGGAATGCATCCGAAGGGGGGGGGGAATCAGTTTGGGAAACTAACAGGGGCTGCCAGATGCCCCCTCCCCATTGACTATGCCAACCACAAGGGAGGATGAAGAAGGAAGGAAATTTAATGTTTAATGTTTATTGCATTTATATGCCGCCCTTCTCCCAAAGGACTCGGGGCAGCTCACAATTTAAAATATACATCAATAAATACACTAAAAAGGAATATTAAAAATAAATGCAATTTTCCAGTAAAATCAATACAAAATTTAAAAATTAAAACAAAATCTAAATAACCCCATCGCCTCAGCCTATTTGGTGGAAAAGCCATGTCTTTAGATCACGTCGGAAGGAGCGGAGGTCAGGGGCAGTCCGGAGGTCGGTGGGAAGTTCATTCCAGAGGGTCGGTGCGCCCACAGAGAATGCCCTCTGTGTGCCTTCTCCTTATCAGGAGAAGTGGGAAATCATGGATATCAGAGTAAACTTTAGGCTGAGTGAATAGCCGGGATGAGAGAAAGATCAGACACCAGGACACTGCATGAAAAAACAGTTAAAGGTAGTCCTTGACTTACGGCCATAACTGAAAGGAAAGGAAAGGAAGAGAAGAAGGAAAGGGAAAGAAAGGGAAAAGAAAGAAAAGGAAAAGAAGTTAGAAGGACAGATTGGCCCCTGAAGTAACAATTGTGCAAGACCCTCATTAGTTCAGGGTGTTTATTGACAGATGTTGATTTCTTCTGCACACTCCCAGCCTCCCTTGCCTGGCTCCTCCCCCCCGCCCTTCCCCTCCTGAGGGTTCCCCCCCCTAGAAAACGACCCGACTCAAGGCCCATTTGGCTCAGGCAGGGGGATTCTCTGGCAGATCCCTCTCTCCGCCAAGCGAAGGAAGCACAAAAAAGCTGCGAGGCCAGGATTGGAGAAAGAAGAAGGCCCAATGGGAATTCTCCCTTCTGCAGCGTCATCAGTCTCCGGGCAGAGTCTCCCTTGACTTCACCCAAGTTGGGTCCTCAGGCCAAGATCCCCCCTCCACTTTCTCTGCTTCTCTCTCCCGGCAGAACTGGCTCTCCTCCTTCAGGTGAAGCCCCAGAGGACTCTGCCTGGAGACCGATGACGCTCAAACAGGGCAAATTCCCATTGGTGCTGCCCTTTGTTCTGGCCCCTCCCATCTCAAAAGTCCTAGATAAACGCTTCCTCGCACCAAAAAAAGAAAAAGGAAAGGAAAGGAAAGAAGAAAAGAAAGAGAAAGAAAATAAAGAAAGGAAAAGGGAGAGGATGATAGAAGAAGGACAGAAAGGAGAAAGGAAAGGAAAGGAAGAAAGGAGAAATGAGAAAGGAAAGGAAGATAGGGAAAGGAAAGGAAAGAAAGAAAGGGAAAGGAAAGAAAAGAAAAGGAGAGAACGGGAAGAAAGGAAAGGAAACGATGGAGAGAAAAGGAAAGGAACAGAAAGGAAAAAGGAGAGGAGAAAGGAAAGGAAAGGAAGAGAAGAAGGAAAGGAAAAAAAGGAAAGGAGAAAGAGGGAAAGGAAAGGAAGATAGAGGAAGGACAGGAGAAAGGAAGGGAAAGGGGAAAGGAAAGGAAGAGAAGAAGGAAAGGAAAGGAAAGAAAAAAGAAAGGAAAGGAGAAAGGAAAGGAAGATAGAAGGAGAGAAAGGGAAAGGAAAGGAAAAGGAAGGGAAAGGAAAGAGAAGGAAAGGAAAGGAAGATAGAAGAAGGACAGAAAGGGAAAGGAAAGGAAGATAGAAGGAGAGAAAGGAAAGAAAAGAAAGGGAAAGGAAAGGAAATTAAGATGGAGATTGATGGACTGTCTGTTAAAATAAAGCCAGGTCAAGATTCACACTTGGAAGTAAAACAGGAAGCCTGTAATTGCGGAGTGTGTCTGGCAAGGACAAAGAATGCTTATCTACAGGAAATATGTAAATCTTGTAACAACTCTGGATAGTTAGAAAGCTGACAATGAGCAGATCTTAGGTAACAATTAGGAATAGGGATGCCAATAAAATGTGTATTAGAGAACTCCTGGGGCCTTCATTAGCCAAGGCTCAGGAATAGGGACAGTTAGAGACCAAGAGAAGAAATTGTAGAATTATTACTAAAGAGTTTATTAGATGATATTTCTTCTTGTCTTGTCTTGTCCCGCCTTTTCTCTGAGTGAAAACGTATAAAGCTCAGTTAATCCTTTGTTCTGGGCATTTTGGCCAGGAGCCCTTTTCCTTGGAGGATTCCAATTAAAAGCAATCAGAAAACCTGCGTCTGGTATCTGGCGTCCATCATTGGCTTCAGCACCAGGCTCAGACCCGAATTGGGGACAACAACCTGGGGGCTCATTCTGGGATTCCACGCCTGGATTCAGTTGGAAGGCACCAACGACTCCCAGAGGAGCCCCCCTGGACGGGTAGTGGCTGAAAGGTGTGTGAATGCTCTGAAAAAAAACTCCCGGTTGGTGACCAAGACACTGTGTTTCTGCATTGCCAGCCACCCTCAGAGCTCATGAGTCTTTTGACAGTGATTGAGTACTCTGAGAAGCAAGGGGTGATGCAGAGATCCACGTGTCTCACTGATGCATAGAGTGGATTGATTGACTGAATGCGATGAGCCACTGTGTAAATGAATGTCCAGCCTCAGTAAGATCTTTGGTGACTTCTTAATTGGACTCAAAGGCTGAAGCCCTGAAGAAAGCGAGGAGCAGGAACAACCATCGGTGGAGGAAAAGAAAGAGGTAAAATGTGGGGGGGGAAAGGCAAAGACCGGACAGGAGACATCCCAGGAGAGAAGAGGACTCCACCTGAGATCTGGCTTTGAAGTGGGAAATTGTGGCAGCAAAAAGGCATCCAGTTGAGGGCGACAGAGTTGCCAAAAAGGAAGCTGCCCGAAGATAGTCCATTTCAGTTAGAGGAGTGTGGAGGTAATGCATATGTGTTTCTATGTTGTGCCATTTTCAGGACTTGGGAGAGGAGCAAGACCCTCTAAGAACAATAAACAAAAAGGCATTATTATTATTATTTAAAAAAAAGTTGTGACAGTAAAAGGTGTCTTTAAAACAAAAAGTGGAGTTTAAACTTGCTCATGAGAGCCCTGGCTAAATGCAAAGGATGTGTGAACTCGTTTGCATTGTCTCTATACCTCTTATACATCTTGATCTTTAAAATGGGCTAGTGATTGCTGGGAGGTCTAAGATAGAATAAGAACGCACAGAACCCCCAGGGCAGAGACACGGAGTAACAATCTAGCGCCTAAAGAGAGATCAATAGGTGGCAAAGAAATACTGCAGGGTTAACCGAGTAAAATGAATAGGGCCGTGTTCTCCATTTGGCTGTGTGTTAGCCCACTGGAACACATTAAAAACGTGAAAAGGAAAAGAGAGAGAGAGAGAAAAAAAGTAAGTATGTAAAAAGGATTTAATTGGCTTGTGAAAGCTCCCTAAAATAATGATTGGTTTGCCTGGAAAAAGGGGAGACCTTGGAGATATGCCTAAGCTTTGTGCTGCTCTGCAAGTGCTGGAGCTGATCCTGTTGTGCAGACGCTGTGTCCAAAATGAGGGGCTCTGAGCTTTCTTCTAGCTGCAGACATTGTTTCACACTGTTCAACCTCATCCCCTGCAGATGTGAAGCTGCCTTCATTCAGGGAGAAGCTGCTCCTGTCTCTTCAGGAGGCTGCTCCCCAGCAGAGGCATGCCTCGTGGCAGGAAGCCGAAGATGCTTGCTACCTGCAGAAGGAACGCTGTACGGGGCTCCTGAGCCTGAAAGGAGCTCATTACACAGTGGCTGGGACGGTGCTGGTTGACAGTCCTGGCTCAGGGGCTCTCCTTTCTGTGAAGGCAGGTCAGTGCCTTCCTATCTTGAAAGGCCGGGCGAGGGGCTTCCCTCCATTGTCCTGGGCTTTCCGGCCCCCTGGACTCACCTCCTGTGCTGCAGAGAAGGCCACTGGCTGGCCCGGAAGGGTATTCTTTGCTAGAGTGAGGACCATCCCCGTAGAGTCTTCCTTTGGCAGGTTTTTGTGTATTAATTTGAGTGGTGAGCGCTGTGTCCTCTGCCTGAAAATCCATAGACCAAATCCGAGTTCTTCAGGAGTAAGGGTGGTAGCAAGGCTGGTTCTTTGGAAGAAGGGGAGGGATGGCCTTTCCAACGCCTTCTCCGCTTGCAGCTTGCTCCCTTGGCTTCTGTGGAAAGCACTGCCAGAAGCGCTCTTCTCCTTGCCTGAGCACGCACACCTACAACCCTCTGACCGGCCAGTGCGATGGCAGCCTGAGCTGTGTGCGTCACTTCAGCCCTTCATGTCTTCATGGTAAAGTGTGCACTTTTGTTTTGTGGTTGCATTCATTAAAAGTTCACAAACACACGTGTCCCTCATGTCTCGGCTCTAACCGTAAAGCTAAATTATTAACATGGTTAATATTTGTCTTAGGTCTGGTACATTCCAGATGTCCAAGAGGTCCAGGCTGGTGGTTCTGGGGCGGCCACTGCTATTATGTGGAGGAGCAGGGCAGCAAGAGCTGGCAAGAGGCCAAGGCTGCCTGTCAGGCGTATGGTGAAAACGTGACCCTCCTGGTTCTGAGCAGTGCCAAGGAAAAGGCCAGAACTTTTGGATGTCTCTTTAATGGGGGGATGAGGGCGATGGCCAGACAAGGCAAAACTTCCCTTGTGCTTTCTCAGCGCTGCTGAGCATTCTCACTTCAAGCTGCATCCTCCTTGTTACCCCGCTGTTAATTAATAACAGTGTAAATACACCAAGATATTTAAACACAAGCAAGCAAGGAAGGCCTCAAGACAAGCTAGGCAGGTTCCTTTTAACAAGACAACGGATTGCTGTCTTGACCCTTGAGAGTCAAGCTGAGGCCTGCTTTTCCTCCCCTGGCGCAGGCAGCCTGCAGGGCCCTGAGGGAAGAATACAGGTCCTTTCCTCGGCAAGACCGGCTTCCTTTCCCTGGGCCGGCCGAAGCTTTGAGAGTGAGGGGTCCCTTTTCCCTCACAGGCCTGGGTGGCAGCCATGGTGCAGAGGGGCAGCTGGACAGGGCTGAGTGATGCAGGCGGAGTATGGAGATGGGAAGGAGGCCGAGCGGATAGCCTTTCTCTGCCTTGGTGAGCACCTTGGGGTAGGAAGTTGCTTTGGGAAACGTTGGTCACCATTTTGGCTGCCTGAAGCTGAGGCGTCTCCCTGGTGCTCTGCTTCTCACTCAAGATCTTTTCCTGGGGCTCTTGGAGGCTGCCTCATCCCCCCCTCCCACCCCCCCCCCACAACCCACACAGGATTCATCACCCACTTTAAACCAGGACCTGGGGACAGAGCCACTTTTTAAGAGCTTATTGAAATGCAAGGAGAGCCATAAAATATTTTATAATTCTTTTAATCTGTTCTATTTTCAATTTGTACAAATTGGAATTTATTTATTCATTTTAATTTATAGCCACACTCTTGCCAAAGTTAATCTAGGTAACAAACAAAATATAAAATTCATCAATATAAATAAGCCAACTAAATAAATAAGAAACAGCAGCCAAGAATAAAACACTGAAATAAAAATAATGAACCAAGTCTCACAAACTACCAATCCCCACACATAAGCCAACAAGTCTTAAATGCTTTCTGGAATGCCAGCAAGGCAAAGGGTCAAGCTAATTTCAGGTGGTAATGAAAAGGCACTACAATTGTAAAGGTACATGGCACCCAAAGCATGTCCCTGCAAGCAGATCTAATAGAGTAGGTAGAAACAATCATTGAGAGGTGGTCCTTCAAATATGCTGGCCTCATGCCATAAAGAGCTTTTTAGATAACAACCAGCACTTTGTTTACCAAAAGCTAATACAGGTTACAGAACAAAGATGTAAAAATGAGGAATGCTCATAATTGCCTATGTTGCCACATTCTTCAACAATTGTTGTTTATTGATGCTCTTCAGGGGCAGCCTTATGTAGAATACATTGCATAAGTCCTTATGTGAGCTGACCAAGCACGAATGATCATGCTTTGTGCTCTGGAGGCTAACTAAAAGCAAGGAACAACTGCTATAATGAACTGAATAATGAAAAGAGACACAGTATGTAAATAAGGGTGTCAGTTTCTCCCTCACCCAACTTGTCTATCTTCTTGAATCATGGGAATGAGAAAAGTTGTTGTTGGGGCTATAATGTCCTACAGCAGGAAATTAAAATGAGGACGAAATGTTTAGTACAAATTTGTTTCAAGGGAAAGTCTGAATCTCTGTTTAGGCTGAACCTGTACCAATCTGCTTATCTTTTGTACAGAATGGCTTCCAAATAAAGCCACTAGATAGATAATCTGCAGCTATGAGTACAGTGGCAGGTAGGCTATAATATGAAAAAAACAAGTCTTGTTGCCTGCAAGAAGGAATGAATTGTTACTTAGGTCCACTGGTTAAGGCATTAGACTAGAAACCAGGAGATTGTGAGTTATAGTCCCTCTTAGGCATGAAAGCCAGCTAGGTGACTTTGGGCCAGTCACTCTTTCTTAACCCAACTCCCTCACTAGATTGTTGTTGTGAGGAAAATAGGAGGAGGAACATTAATTATGTTTACCATCTTGAGTTATTTATAAAAATAATAAAGGCAGGATTAAAAAAATAAAAAAAATCATCTCAGAATATAAATAGTTACCAGAATATAAATAGTGACCAAAAATGGTCACACTTAAGATTTCTTACCTGGGTCCATTACTGTCCCTTCTCTTGATAGAAGAGTTATTCTGCTCTGCTTTTGCACTCCTGTCCATATGCTCACTGGCATTTCTCTCCACAATCTCACCTTCATCAAGTGCTCTGTGAAGACGGTAGTTTATCATCTTCAGAACAATGAAGAGAGCAGCTATCACTGGGCAGTAAATTGCTACTATCACCATGGAAGAAGGAAGAGCCTTTTGAAAAAGAAAAGGAATTAGATTCAAGGAGGAAATTAGGGAAATTATTTTCAAACATTTAGTTATATACACTTTGAATCTGATTATTCACAACTTGTCATGTACAATGAATTCAGACCAGTGGTAGGTTGCTCGGGCTGGTTCGCACAAATAGGTAGCGGTGACGTTGTGACGTCACCAAACCGGTTCTACGCGACCGGGAGCTGGCCCCACCCGCACGCCCATGCCTACTGTTCTCTGCACGGAGCGCGCTCGTGCGCATGGACAGAACACTTTTTTTAGGTTTTTCCGCCCAAAAAAAGCTTCTGCGCATGCGCGGGAATGCCCATTCGAGACAGCGAGAGCGGGCGGGACGAGGCGGCAGCAGTCGTGGGGCCAGGCGGAGGAGCCTGGCCAGTGGCGGTCACCACGGGGCTTTCCTGACACGGCATCGGGAGCAGCTCAGGAGCGAATGAGAGATCCGGAGGCGAGGGATGGGGCTGGCGGCAGTGGCTGCAGGGCTTTCCTGGCACACTGAGCAAGGCATCGGGAGCAGCTCAGGAGCGGACTGTGCCGAGGACTGGAGGAGGCAGCCGAGCGCCCGACCAGGAGCCAGGAAAGCCCTGCGGCGACCCCCCTCCCATGCCAGCGCTATGCTTCCCCTGGGTGCCCCATCTTTCCCCAGTCAATCCACCCCGCCCCGCCGTTTTGTTGTTATCGCATGGCAGGGGGCAGGCTGGGAAACGACAGAAAGTTTGGTGAACTCAAAGGTGGGCGGTGAAGAGACTTGGCCACAAATTTGCCAAGGTGGGATGGGGGAATGAAATGACCGCCCGCCCCTCGTCCCTCGCCTCCGGATCTCTCATTCGCTTGCTGCTGCTCCCGAAACTGCTTGCCTTGAAGATGTGCCCGGCATGGGGGGCGCTGGGAGGCATCATTTCATTCCCCCATCCCAACCCGGCAAATTTGCGGCCAAGTCTCTTCACCGCCCAACCAACTCTGAGTTCACCAAACTTTCTGTCGCTTCCCAGCCCGCCCCCTGCCATGCGATAACAACAAAACGGCGGGACAGGGCGGATTGACTGGGGAAAGACGGGGTGCCCGGGGGAAGCATAGCGCTGGCGGGGGAGAGGGGTGGCGGATGATCGGACGGAACATTTTGCTGGCAAGTACCGTTGCCGTGGAGCCCTCTCAAGCCAAAGTAAGGGGGGAAAAAATGTGCATGCGCGGTGCACGTGTTCGGCACGTGCATGCTTTGTGCATGTGTGCCAGTCATGTGCAAAGCGCGTGCAGGAAGAGAACTGGTAGTAAAGATAAGTAGAACCCACCCCTGGTGTAGGGTCTCCTGCTTGAGTATTGGGGGTGTTGGACTAGATGACCTATAAGGTCCCTTCCAACTCTGTTAATCTGTTAAAAAAAATTACCGTATTTTTTGGAGTATAAGATGCACCTTTTTCCTTCCTAAAAGGGAGTGAAAAGTCAGGTTATACATCAAATGTAGCCTCACCTGGTCCCCACCCTTTGGCCTCAATTTACCTCCTTAGAACAAGCAGAAACAGCC
>JANHFM010000267.1:200921-213442 GCA_032468115.1 Grayia smithii | reverse complement strand
CTTTGTGGCAACCCCTGAGATATTGGAACACTGCTATCATGTCTCCCCTAGTCCTTCTTTTCATTAAACTAGACATAGTTTAAATGATTGTCCACTAGGACTCCAAGATCCCTCTCACAGTTACTACTATTGAGAAAGGTACCACATATACTGTATCTGCGCACTTTGTTTTTCTTGCCTAAATGTAGAACCTTACTTTTTGTAAGTAGCATACTCACAAATGGTCACTCAATGGGGACTATATAAAATTTAGGTGTTGCAAAAATCAAATAGACACATAACAGTTGAGGGAATTTTGAAGTCACATCATTTCCAAATCTATTCATTTATAAAAATCTTCTCTAACAGTAAAGCTTATTTCTTACATGATGAAGCTTGAAGCAGAGTGCCAGAAACAGAATTTAATGGAGAGTAGGGAAATGCTGAGAAAGACAGTTGTAATAATATTTATATAGCTGTGAAAAAACAAAGCAAATGCAAGTAGTATTCTTAAACTATATAATCATTTTTCAATGGATGGTTTAGCATTCCAATCCTGGGTTGTTTTAATCGTATGTTGAAAAAGTTAAACAAAATGATGTAATAAATTGTAGTTAGATAATATAAGCGGCTGGACTCATATATCGCACAAAGCCAAAATCAAGCAAACTCCATTATGGCTTAGCTTAAAGGATGAATCCAGCTAATGCAATATTGAAAATATATAACACAAGATCTTTGCATGCAGGTGTAAACTGCATTATCATCATTTACTCTTAAAATATACAATGAAATTGTATCCTTGTCTTACGGTTTTCAAGTTTTTATCCCGAAACTTACATATTTGGATCCCCAAAGACAGTATCTTCAGAAGCTTCCTGTGAATATCTTCTTGGAATTGCTCCATGTTCTTTTTTCAGACTTTCTATATTGCTGAACCAAAGGTGCTATTTAAACTGGACTTCCTTTGTTTTTGCTTGAAGTCTGAACTGAAGAAACTTCTTGGATGAGAAATGAAACATCCTCAAGCAAAAGCAAAGAAAGTTTGGACAACTATGACCTGGATGACTGATGATCCCCATAGACATATATTGCTGAACATTTATTGAGAATCACTTATTAAATATTTCTTATTTTTGATCAAGTCAACACTATTGCATTCTAGAATAAACCAGACCATTTAAAAAAAATTTGAAATAGTTAAAAAGTTCAAAGTACTGATATTTTGGGGGTAGGGACAGTATTTTAAGTTGAATTGGAAAAAGAAAGACAGAATTTTGCCTCTGGCAATAGACACTCTTAATACTAAGATGTAGAATTTGGCATTCTAATACAAATGATACAATTTGATTTCTTACAAAACACAGCATGCTCATTCTTGTAAAGCAGTATCAAGAAAAATAACCCTGACACAAAACTGCAAATGCTAATATTGAAAACCAAGTTATTACTTCTTATGCGATGTTTTATCGAGAACAACAATGCATTACCTAAAGGTCAGAAAACAGATCTGATGATTCTTCTTGACTGTCCCGAAAAATTGAAGTGAAGCTCTCCAGAACCAATTCAAATGCAATTTAGTACTATTTAATCATAAGGATGTATATAAGGCAACACACTGTACAATGATAAGGGCAAACATTTAGAATTAAATATTCATTAGCTGTTTAAATGAGAAAAATTCCTTTGTTCTTTTTTTTCAGTGGCCTTTTATTATCTTTTCTCCCTCCAGAAGAGGAAATCCCCCCTACTGATCTTTGTCTAAACAGGTGAAACAGCATTTTCTCATTAGCTCCGTATAATTCACCGGAAGCCCTTTGTCCAAGTATTTCCATCCTGCTAAGGGTAACACCTAAGTCAAATTATTCACTGAAATATTAACTAAAATAGATTTGCACAGCATCTCACAGCTGGAGTTCTTGCCTAAAGGAAATAAATAAACATAAAGACTGAGACAAAAGAGTAGCTTACTTTTGTACATGTGTTGTGTCTTAATTGAATACTATAGCATTAAAAAGACATGACTTAGAAATGACTTAAAATAACTTAAAAATTAAGTCAAGACAGGACTGAACTATCATGGCAAATGATAAGTAGAATTGCATTCTGCCTGATATTGTCCAATCCTTGACTATCTTCTGCCTTTTAATCAGAAAATAGATTGTGTAAAATAATGCAAGCAACGAGCTATTTTGGCGTCCATTGAAGGTGTTATCTAGCCAGTTTGAACAAGTTTGTGAAACTGATGGTTATATTTTCATACACATTAGAGAAACTAAGCTAAACTAAAAGTTGTATCCTTTTTTCTCTAGGCACAGGATAAAGAAAGATATGGAATACAATTGAGAGCATTGGACTTTAGATACAGAAGCAATGATGTTACAGTCATGATATTACACTTTGGATTTTCTTGTAGCCAGTTTGTGCAGGCAGAACAGAGAATATGTGAATACTTGGTTTTGCTTCTCAAGGCTACTGAAAATATGGGAACTGAAACATACAATAAAAATGATTCTTTTTGAAAACTTTTGCACACAACTGTGGTTTATGAATGAAAGTCTTGCTCAATTTTTTAGGCTCATGTATATGTCAGGGTAAATCATGTGGGGTCAGAGTTGGCTTACTGTCAGGGTTCTGACAGAGGCCCTGATTAAATAACGAGTCTCGAGCCAAGCTTCAAAAGAAATCCAGTTATTTATTAAGAGCTTCATGTCAGCATGTTCCAAGTGAATCTAACTCTGACCCCATGTAATTTACGACCCAGTTTTGACCCTGTTCCCCCCTTTCCCCAGGGTGTGTCATCAGTCACATTCCCCAATGGGGGTAATTTCATGGATTGTAGAGATCACTCCCCTCCAGCCACTGTGGGTAACCCTGGGAGATAGCCTTGAGAGAGATATGTCTGGAATGTGCTTTTGTTTTTGTCTGCCATGCTGCTTAGCCGGTTTCCCATCCCCCTTGCCTATGGTAACTCGAGAGTGGGCCAGGGATGCTTTGCCAGTTGACATTATATCTATTTTGTCAATAAGACTCTGGCTAAGAGACACCAACCCAGTTTGAAGTAGAAGCATGACCATAAGGTTGGGATACAGCTAATAACTCAAAACTAGTACATCTATTATAATTATTTTCATTGCCTTACTTTGTATTGTTATCCTCAATTTGTGACCCTAATTGAGCCTAGGATATATAAGTATAAGTCATTGTAGTCCAAAACAAGGCATAAGATGACTGAATTTATGAAATTATAAACATTTTTACAATGATTGTTAAGTTAATGCTGCTGTCACTAAACAATATATTTTTCCCAGTGAATTTTTTTTTGCCAGAAAACAGAAAGAAATGCTGCAAACTGATGTAAATTGTGACTGTGGAATGCTGCAAATGGCCATAAAGGTGAACTGGTTGTCAAGTGCCCAAAATGCAGCCACATAATGGCAATGTGTGTATATAGCCAGCACAACTCCGAAAGCAGGTGGAGGTGTTTTGTAACTTCCAACAGTCGTAAGCTGAGAATTATCTATAATGTTTCAGCAATCTTAAAAAGAAAACTGAAAAAATTAAATAAGGAAAAGCAATCTGTCTAAGCATTCAAAGTTTCACAATCCATACTGAAGCTATTTTCCTGATGTTTTCAATTTTTTTAAATAATTGAAGCAACCAGGATAAAATTTGCTATTCTTTTATTGTTAAGTAACCTCATTCAAATGAAAGGAATTTTTATATGGAATCAATTTTTCCCCCAATGGCCTATATTTCAAATCCACTGCATTTCTCCAGGGTTTTAATTTAACTTTAGTAAAGTTGTACTATTAGAATTCTTCAATTTATGATATCAAGGTGAGCTCTTTTAGTTTTTGTTAAAATTGTAGAGTTTTTAAAGGAATATTGGCACATTCTGATTAACAAATCTGATATTTCTCATTCTGGAAGGCTAATTATTTATTTATGTTTAAATACCATTTCTATTGCAAATCACAATAGCAGCATAAAATCAATTTACAGTAAAAAAATAAATAAATCATATTATTCACAGTAAATTATAATAATAACATTTGCATTATGTTAAGAAATAATGCAATAACAAAAGAAAATAAAAAACTGTACCTCTTATACTATGGAACCTACTATTCTATCTGTTCCTGAAGAGTTTTTGGAATCGACTGGTCTTGGGCAGATTACTTAATACCCACAGAGTAGATGTTGATCCCATCTAGAAAATATTTCAAAGAAAGATGAACAGCAACAGAAAAGGCATTTTCTCACAGTATATAATTATAATATTGCTTGAGTTTCATTCCTTCCACTAAATGAGTGACCAGAAATCTTTTGGAAGAGGCAATCCCAAGAATAACTAAATCCTGAATTATAAAAAGTTTTAAACATGACAGTATGAATTGCACCCAAAAGCTGCCTGATAATCAGTGCAGCTTTTTTAGAAGTTGTGTTATTCAACTTCAGGTGAACTAAAAGTGTCATTTACTGTATTTTTCAGCGTATAAGACGCACCTAGATTTTAGAGGTTGAAAACAAGGAAAAAAGTATTTTGAACCAAATGGTGTAGTCAAATATTATTTAATAAAATACCAGTGTAGCAGAATAATTTTTACAACCATGTAACTTTTTACAACCATGTAACTTTTTACAACTATGTACACTTTTTACAACCATGTAAAGTCAACAGTGGTATTAAAAACCATCATCACTGTAATTAACAAATGAGGAGAGACTTTAAGGTGTCAGAGTTTAGGAAGGAAGAAAAGAAGGAAGAAAGGAAGGAAGAAAAGAAGAAAAGAAGGAAGAAAAGGAAGGAAGGAAGAAAAGGAAGAAAAGAAGGAAGGAAGAAAAGGAAGGAAGAAAAGAAGAAAAGAAGGAAGAAAAGGAAGGAAGGAAGAAAAGAAGGAAGAAAAGAAGGAAGGAAGAAAAGAAGGAAGAAAAGGAAGGAAGAGAAGAAGGAAGAAAAGAAGGAAGGAAGAAAAGAAGGAAGAAAAGAAGAAGAAAAAAACTTCACAGCTTTAAAGCTTGGGGACTTCAAGTCCCAGAATTCCTCCTCCTGTCATGTGTTTACCGTACCCTAGGCGGCTCAGGCAGCTCCTCAGGCAGCAGCGGCGATGGGGGTGCGGCTTTGGAGATGGCTGCTTGCAGTGGTGATGGCAGGTATGGTAAGCAGCAGCGGCAGCGATGGGGGGGCGGTTTGGAAGCTTGCTTCCAAGCGGCGGCTGCAGAGACAGTGGCGGCGATGGGGGTGGTGGTTTGGAAGCTTGCTTCCAAGCGGCGGCTGCAGATCACGGTGGTGATGGGGGGCTCTTTTGAAGGTGGCTGCTTGCGGCTGGCTAGCAGATCACGAGCAGGTCAGATGGTGAGGGGGAAATTCTCCTCAATTTATAGCAAATGGTTCCCAGAACTGTTTGCTATGCCCCTTGCTGATTGGCAGTTGGATTCAAAATACTGCCAATCAGCTGTCTGTTGTTGCTGCCATTGCTGCTGTTGCCGCTGTCGCCGCGCACCGCCACGCACCGCCGCCACCACCACCATCGCAGCAACTCTCCCTCCCCTCACCCCACTGAATTTATACCGGTACATTCAGTGTATAAGATGCACCCAGATTTTAACCCCCTTTTTGGTAATATACTCTGAAAAATCCAGTATATGTGTGTTATGTATGTGTACACTTTTGAGAGCAGGTAACAGAATTTTATTTTTAATGTATGCCAGAGTGACCACAGATGACAATAAAGGTTATCTTATCTTATATAGTATTTATAGGAAATTCTTTAATTTGGATTTCTGCATTGAGTAGGGCAACAGACAGTAGCATCTGGAGGGACGATCAAAGACCATTTAAAGATGGAATTGGGGCTAGTTGGGGAAAATGCAACCCCATCCAAAACCAAGCTGTAAATTCCTCAGACAGATCCCAAAGAATCCAGTAAGTATAACCACTTAGTCTTACAAGGAGGGAGCTTCAGTATGATCTTCTCTATGCAGACCTGACAAAAGTAATAACAGTATTGTGCTATCATGATACAAGGTCACACCTTTTAGATGTGTTGTGTTATTGCACACCTGCCCAAAAGGAGGGCAGCTTCTGTTGCATTATCACACTACCGTCATTTTGATGAAAGCAGCAGGAAGCTATGGATACCCATAGAGTCAGATTTCCTAGGTGGAATGGCACTTTTTTACTCAAAGATTCTGACTACAGTATTTAAGTCTTTCCTCCACAATTAAGCATTTCAGGTCTCACACACATTGAGTTTTTTTCAGTATGTGACATTTGAAAAATTGTGATATAATTAAGTTCTCATATACCTATTAAAAGAAGAGTAGCTTGTCTGAATTTGTAAAATTGTTTCAGAGTCATCTTTCAGTCTTGAAAGGTTCTCTCTAGAGACCTATTACTTAAATCTTTAGAGCAATTTTAAAACTTTAAAACAGCATAATAATGCAGTCAATTAAAAATGGACTATAGACTAAAATGGCTACCCTCTTAAAATGCATTTAAAGACCAAACATCCCCATATTTTCTTACATCTGTTAATGAAAAGCAGAGAATATCAAACACTAAGTGCTGGATATCTGTAGTGGAAGAAGAATTTGCTTGGATACTTTTGAAAGAACTCTGGAAAGCAGCAAAGCTGGAGAATATTGTGATGTTTTATTAATAGGGACAAAAATGGATAACAACCTGATTCCAGCAAATCTTTGCTAGAACATAAGATCTGGAAATATGTTTATCAAATATTTACTTTAGTTTTAAAAAGTCCCACAGATAGTACTCATGTGAGAGTACTGGAAGTTAGAGAATATAAATAAAACAGAGTTCCAAAACATTTCAGAGTTTGAAAATATAAATAAAGCCTACTTTTCAAACAAATGTTTTGTAATGGAAAGCCTACCCACATTTTCAACAGATATTAGAAAGCCTTACTGGTAATCCTCATTTACCATATGCCTTGTTTAGCAATCAAACAATATAAAAGAAAACCCAGCTTTGCAACCAATTCTCACATTTATAATCAACACAGCATCCAGCACTCACAGGTACGTGATTTGGGCACTTTGTGACGAGTGTGCATTTACAACCATCATAGTATCCCTAGAGCCACATGATCACCATTTGTAGGCTTCCCAACCAGCTTGTGAGAAGCAGAATCAATGGAGAAAGCGTAAGTAAAATTGCAACTTGGGGTCACATGGTTCACTTAAAGGACAGCAGTTTAACTGAATACCTTAAATCCATCAGTCACATGTTTTTCCACTTAGCGATTGCAGTGTTGTAGCAATGAAATTGCAGATCCCGGTTGTAGTCACTAAGCAAGGACTACCTGTATTTGCAAACAAACACGTTAGGTAATGGCTGTTTACTGGGAAGATGTACAGTATAACTGATCAAGAGGAAGGGCTGGATAAGAACGTGGGAGGCAAATGAAAAACATCTGTTATTTACACATGCTCTGAGCTGATTATTCTCTCCGAGTCTGGAAAGAGCAGCATCCATAGAAGAAGAAACTGACTTTTAGAGAAACAGGATCCTCATTTCTAAATGATGATCCTGTTCTAAAAAAGTCCAAAGTGCAAAAAGATCCATCCACATTTTTGCACATCATGTAATGTAGAGCTACCCTATCTAGTCAGCAAAAATATAGATGTCATTAAATGGCTACATTTAAAAAAAAACATATAATGTAAGGATCAACAAGCACCAGCCACAAACCCAATCCAGGCTGCAGCTTGTTTTGCAAGCTGAGAATGGGTGAATGATCAGCACACTGGGGTGAGAGGCAGAACAGAATGGATGGTTGGCTAATGGTGTTTTGGGCAATGGCAACCTATCTGTGCCTCTGTACTGTTCAACAGTTGCCTCAGTTGTTAGCCTACAGACCTGCCAACTACACCCATGGAGGCTGAAGAAGTACAGGATCTGGCCATTTACAAACAAGTACTGCCAACTCTGGTCTAATTATTTGCTACTTATAATGCCTGTCTGGCATTATTTCATTGTATTTATAACATGATGCTGGAAATCAGTAAAAAACCCAAAAGTGGGCACCTCTCTTTCTATGGCTACCCTGAACTTTGATTGAACTTGCCATCATCATCCTACCTACTGCATAACTACATCTTTCAACTCATCCCAAATGATGATGATGCAACCTCCAAAAGGCTGCACCCATCCATGTATTTTTCATTGACCATGAGGCTCATTCAGTTCAGAAGTCATAATCCAAGGAGAGCTATGCGCTCCAAAGTATACATTCTTTATGTAGAAGAGGAATCGTGACCCCATGATTATTTCTCAATCCGTGTGTTGGAGCAGTACTTCTGTAATTCTGTCACATCTGGCTGACCTTACTGCTGTGGCAGCTGCTCCTACTCTTACAAGCTTGGAGCAGAGGGCCTTGGGGTGATGTCACCTCTCTCCTTCACATCACATAACAAATGAACACTAGCACCAAGCAACAGAGAAACTGGACCAGAAATAGACATAACTCTTGGCAGTTGATTGCTAATTTGCCATAACTAGCATGTTCCTTTAACCAAAGTTTATTTTCCCAACCTAAGGATCCAGAAATAGAATTGCTTTCTCCCATGGGATTGGGGGGTTCAAGCTGCATGAGCTGGAAAGGAAGAGCAAAGTCAGGCCACCTGCAAAATCTTTTTAAAGAGACAGATATTCTGATGTTTAAAGAGACAGATGTAAGAAATGACTCAGTAGGTCTGCTGAAATAAAGAATACAGACCGCCTAATATATCCTCTGGGTGTCTTTCTTCAAGGACATCATCATCAAATGTTCCCAACCTATCTTTGATATATCCCTCTCAGTTGAAATGACATCTGTGCAATCACTGTTATCTCCTGATAATGCCTGTTCCCATAATAAGCTTTGAGTACTTGCTTTCTGTACTTTCATCTTGTCTAATAATACTTTCTTATTATCTTTCATCAGAAGGCAAATGCCACATAGTGCTGGAACATGCAGTTTGACTTTTAAAGAAATCTGCTGTTCTATCCAGCAAAGACATCCTTTTGGAAGGAGATGAAGACAAACAGGAAGATTTGAGAGGGTAACAGCTGAACAAGTGCAAGATGATATTAACCTTCTATGGATACAAATATGGATTAGATTAATTTCTCTCCCTCATTCATCTGGACATGCTTTTCTTAAGAATGTGAGATCTGGGCCTTTGAAAAAATAATAATAATTTCCTGCTTTTGTTCTCTCGCACACATTCAAGCATTTTAGTATTGCAGAACGACAATGTGTTTGTGTTAGTTTAACAAGCAAAAGTTGCAATCCTGCTACCCTATGCCTATTCTTGATTTTTGAATCACAAGAGTTGGAAGGAATTTAAAAGAAACTTCTACAGGTAACAACACTTCAGGTATTTGATGATAGCTATCATGCCCCCCTCTTCTGCAGCTTAAACATCCCTAGGTCTTTTAACTGTTCCTTATTCCCTGTGACTGGGTGTGTGTGTGTGTGTGTGTGTGTGCGCGTGCGCACCATAAGGACGTGTGTCGCTATTGTTGTTTATGGAAAAAGGTTTCTCCCACATGGAATAAAATGTAAAGGCTTTGTGCCTTTATTGAATGAAATGCCAGAGGCATTAGGAGTTCAACTGCCTGACTGGAATGAAATAAGAATAAACTGGAAATATTTATGTCTCTGTTTCAGGGATGTCTGCAGGGTGTGATCAGAAAATAGGCTAAGCTTCAATTGCACATCATGGCTGCCCTCTTGATTTAAAAAAAAACAAAAACCGTAGCCTGCAGATAGCCTTGGCCCACACAATACTTTTAAGTTATAATTTGCTTTGGGCTTAGCCATATTTCATTTTATATATATTAAATCATGGTCTCTTTAAAATAGTTAAGCCATGAATGAATGTAATGCGTGAACTCAGGTTAATGGCTTTGTTCAATTATGCTAAAGCAAAATTTTAAAAAACCACATAGTTAGTACAGTGTATGAGCTCAGTGGGGCTTACTTTCGTGAATAGCATTGTGCTGTAGCTTTTTAATAAATGGCATTTACATTTATGCTGAGACATTGCTGAAAATTCAACTATTTGTCAATGAATACTCTCAGTATAGTTTACCACTATCTATAAAGCCCGGTGTAGATATAGAATTGCAGCCTTGAAATCAACTGTAGTTTACTCCACCCTCTTAAATTATTTTCCTTATCAATGTGGTGATTTATAAGAAAGTGAATCACAGTTAGGAGGAGAAAGGAAAAGCAGCATGTTAATTCACTGAATCAATTTTCATCACAAATATGACATTCTAATTATAATCCTATAATTCACGTTTCAATTTGCAGAAGATATAAAAGATGTTCCTCAGAAAAGCCACAGGCATAGCAAGCAGCTGACCTTAAATGAACTCTCCTTATCCTCTTGAATGGGTATACTTTAAAATGAATAAAAATAAAAGAATTTGCAATTGTCTAATTGATTTTTTATTATCTTCCAAATTATCGGAAAAAGTAAACACAACACTATTTTAGCTGAAAGATTGCACACTAATGCCTAAAAGCCTTTTGATCTTATTAGATGTATATGAGTGTAATTTGATTCTACAGCAATTTGAACAGGCTACTGTGTACTACGCTGGAGGGCCAGTAGATCTGAATCTGACAGAACACTTTTAAGAGCCTTTATCAGGTTTTATTTAGTGGTGATACGGGTACCATTTTTCCACACTGATTGCATCTGCAGATTCTCGCCCAGCCACCCTGTTTAGGGTGACTTGCTCTCTCCTCAGTCGAGGGGAAGTGGAGGAGCCCTTACGTGGGAGAGCTGAGGAGTTTGTATAGTTTCTGTTGGATAAAGTCGCTCAGATCCGGATGGACTTGGACTCCGATTGGGCAATGCCGACCGAGTCCTATTGTATGGCGTGAGTTTGAACTGTTGACTCCTGAGGAAATGGACAAGGCCATGGGTGCGATGAGTTCTTCCACTTGTTTACTGGATCTGTGCACTTCCTGGCTGGTTTCAGCCAGTAGGGAGGTGATGCGAAGCTGGCTCCAGGTATTAGTTAACACCTCTCTGAGAGAGGGGTCCTTCACGCAACTATTAAAAGAAGTGGTTGTAAGGCCCCTCCTCAAGAAGCCTTCCCTGGATCTGGCTGAATTAAAGAACTTTCATCCAGTTTCCAACCTACCCTTTGTGGGGAAGGTTGTAGAAAAAGTGGTGGCACTCCAGCTGCTGCGGTCCTTGGATGAGACAGATTATCTGGACATTTTCAGTCTGGTTTCAGGCCTGGCACGGGGACTGCCTTGGTCGTGCTGTTAAGATGATCTCTGGCGAGCCCGAGATAGGAGTCATTATCTTGGTGCTACTTGACCTCTCGGCAGCTTTCGATACCATCGACCATGGTATCCTTCTGCGACGGCTAAGAGAGTTGGGAGTGGGGGGCACCGTGTTACGGTGGTTCGCCTCCTATCTCTCTGATCGGTCGCAGTCGGTGTTGGTAGGAGGACAGAGGTCGACCCCTCGGCCCCTCATCTATGGGGTGCTTCAGGGCTCGGTCCTCTCTCCCCTCCTATTTAATATTTACATGAAACCGCTGGGTGAGATCATCCGA
This sequence comes from Grayia smithii, assembly GCA_032468115.1. Taxonomy (NCBI): domain Eukaryota; kingdom Metazoa; phylum Chordata; class Lepidosauria; order Squamata; family Grayiidae; genus Grayia; species Grayia smithii. Next base: position 201,870 of record JANHFM010000267.1, on the reverse strand, counting down.
CATGGGGTGGGATATCAGCAAAATGCAGATGATACCCAACTGTATATCTCCGTCCCATGTCAGTTCAGTGAGGCAGTAGATGGGATGTGCCGGTGCCTGGAAGCTGTAAGGGTCTGGATGGGAGTCAACAGGCTCAGACTTAACTCAGACAAGACTGAATGGCTGTGGGTACTGCCCCCCAAGGTCCATGTTGATTTTCCACCCTTGGTTCTGGGTGGAGAAATTGTCCCCCTCAGAATGGGTTCGCAATTTGGATGTCCTCCTGGATCCACAGCTGAGATTGGAGCAACATCTGACAGCTGTTGCTAGAAGAGCTTTTGCACAGGTTCGCCTAGTGAACCAACTGCGACCCTACTTGGATCGGGAGGCTCTCCTCAGTCACTCATGCCCTTGTCACCTCACAATTGGACTATTTCAACGCGCTCTACATGGGGCTACCCTTGAAGAGTGTTTGGAGACTTCAATTGGTCCAGAACGCAGCCACGCGAGCTATTGTGGGTGTTCTTTGGTACACCCATGTTACACCAATTGTCCGCGAGCTGCACTGGCTCCCTATCAGTCTCCAGGTACAATTCAAGATGTTGGTTATTACCTATAAAACCCTACATGGCTTAGGACCAGGCTATTTTCAAAACCGTCTCCTACCCTGCATCTCCCTGCGACCGGTAAGTTCCCACAGGGTCGGTCTCCTCCGGGTTCCGTCAGCTAAACAATGTCAGCTGGCAGGCCTGCAGGAAAGAGCCTTCTCTATGGCTGCCCCAGCTCTCTGGAACCAACTACCTCCCAAGGTCCGGACTGTGTCCACCCTGCTGGCCTTCCGTTAGGCAGTTAAAACCTGGCTTTTCCAGCAGGCATGAGGCTGTTGATCTTGCTGTTGTGGTCTTGCGAGATCCAGCCCAGAGGAGATGTGTGTGCTCTTTTTTGTTTTTGTTGTTTTAATTCGTTTTTC
>JANHFM010000267.1:65044-78131 GCA_032468115.1 Grayia smithii | reverse complement strand
ATTTGTACGGGGTGTATGTGAAGGGGTTGGCGTGATGATGTCATCACACCAGGTACTCATATGTGGGTGGATCTGCATGTGGGCAGACCCGCCTGGAGATGGCTAGAGGACCAGTGTCTCAGTTCCTAAGACCATTGGAAATATGTGTTTTCCGATGGTCTTAGGTGACTCCTGTGAAAGGGTTGTTTGACCCCCCAAAGGGGTCCCGACCCACAGATTGAGAACCACTGCACTAGAGTACCTATAAGAGAACACTGGGCAAACATAATGTGTGCTGTGCTGTATCAGGTGGAGGCGACAGGAAAGCAGGTCATGGCTTTTATATAGAATATCATTCGATATAAGAAACTAAGAACATGGACATGATAATGGACATTATCATATTGGGTATTTTTCAATTTCTGTTCTGCATTTCCTGCTTTTGGTGAGAGGCATACAGGATACATACGACATAATTATATAATGTTCTCTCTTGCAAAATGTTAAGTAATAAAGGAGGTGGAAAGTGTGGAGGAGGTACCTGGATTCTGTTTCTGCACAGGGATAAGTTCAGTAGATGCTATTGGAGCGAATTGCTTAAAGAAGTGGGATAGTTGCATGACGATTATTTATATGTTGCATTTAAATCTTGAATTCTGCCTGGGTGTACAAAGCAATATGGAATTTTATCTTCACAATAATCCTGAGAGGTACATTAAACTTAAAGATAGTGGCTGGGGGGAAACCATTCGAGCTTCATGGTTGGGTTGAGATTTGCACATGGATCTCACCAATCAGTCTAAATCAGTCTAACTATTCCATAACAGCTTTTGAATGGGAAAAAAAAATCCATCTTTATTATAGGGTGTATCTGCTTAATATTATTAGGGTCTAAATTGGTAATAGAATTTAGCCTTCTTATAAAATTACTGTTGTCATTTATTTCCAAGTCCACTTGGAAGTAGGGATAATCATTAGGTTTATAGAGCCATGCCATTTTAACCAATACTTATTTGTGCTGGGTAACATAGAAATACAATAAAATTGGACAGTTGAAAAACATTTTAAAAATAAATCAAGTATCAACATAATTATATTTTTAAATTGCAACTCCTTTGTTAGAAATTTGTTGGACTGACCCTTAATATTGAAAATGACCAAGAAAACTAGCATCCTTGCGTTAAAAAAAATTATGAGATTTCACAATACTATTTTTATATTTATATTTCATAAGTATAGTACATACATATTTGTAAATCAGCTTAGGAGTTCAGCTAGTTTTATGAGCACTCAATGGAGGAAAGAAGAGTTTCTTTCCTGTGCTCATGATTGTTCCTATCTAGAAGATTGTCTGATGCCCTTCAAAGGTTTTGGCATACATATCTGGAGCATGCATAGAACAAGATTATTTCAGTAGTGTTTTATAGAAATTACATAAAGAGAAAGAAATATAAAATGCAGATGGTAGCATTCAAATCAAGGGGGAAAAGCACTGTTATATCTTTTAAATGCCTTTTGAAATAGAAATGTGATCCAAATATGTAAATAGGAGGAATCTATTACACTTTTTCAAAGAGAACTTTACAGCTGAAATTCTACAACTACATTGTCACTACTAAATTGTCCAAGACAGGAATCATACCTGTTGGGCTGTTAAATAAGAAAAGGATAGTTCTAATCTACTTTTAGATGAGAATGTTTGCATTACATTGGATATTGCAAATTATAATTTTTTAAAAAGTGAATAAAAGATAACTGAAATTGTCTGATGCTCTTCTTAAGTTTCAGACAGATTTATATAAAACAGCTTATTCTTAATATATTAACAATATATAATATTAGATATTGATTTTCTTAGCTATTTTCAATATTAAGGGTCAGTCCAACAAATTTCTAACAAAGGAGTTGTAATTTAAAATGAAATTATGCTGATACTTGAATTATTTTAAAAATGTAAGCAAATAAAAAGAATTGATTCAGACATAGATTATTTTTTAATGTCTAAAAGAAAAGAAAACTTTTCTAACCTCAAAAGGAGAGAGTAATTTTACTTCATGCTAACCTTGAATTTCTTTGTGATATCCACCGAGGTTTTGTTACTTTTTATAATGACAGTTTTACACACTTAAATCCTACAGTGGCATACACACGCACGGATGCTGAGGCTGTAAGGTGATGTGAATGTCTTCTTTTGACACTTCACTTTTCAAAGTGAGCTCCAGTCTAATCCCTTAGCTAATATGGTGCATGAAAACAGATGATACACTGATGGCTTTTAGATATGCGTATTTTTAAAGTCTAAGAGAAACAAATCTTGGAGATAATGAGATTTATATAGTATTATGATTCAAAGGCAAAGTTTTATTCTGTGAATCTTACATAAGCATTTTGAAAATTCTACTTTATAAAAATAAGAAATGTGAAATATATATACTACATCTCTCTCAGAATTAATAGAAATTAGCAAACTGGGTTGTCTCAGTCTTTGCATTAACCAGTTTAAATAGCACAAAATAAATTTAATATACTTTCCTAAAAAAGTGTGTTTCCAATGTGTTTTAAAACATTTACCTTGTTAATTAAAATATTCATGATCACATCACCTGTGGCAACTAAGTAAGTTTCAGAAGTAGTTTGCCATTTCATCCTTCCTAGGAGTGAAAGAGATTGACGGCCCAGCTGGCTTCATGCCTAATGCAGAAGTAAAACTTAACAGTCTCCAAGTTTTTATCTATTGCCTCATCAAGTACATCAAAACGGCTCTTTCCCAGAGCATTTCCCAGGGTAATTACTTTTCTTTTCAATTGCAATTATATCTGGAGTGTGGCATCCTAGATAGTGATCAGTTTAAATGCAAAAATCCTATAAAATTGTAATTTCATAATTTTCAAGAACTTTTCCAGTTTGGGTTTTTTTCCCACATTCAAGGAAAATCAGATTTATTTATTTTTTGTGCAGATATCAATGGGTCATAGTGACTATTTTGATGTGATATTATTTATAGTCAGCCTGAGAAATTTTGTTGCATCCAATAATTAAGTAATTCACGGTTTCATCTTTTCTTTACAAAATCTGCATTTCTTGTTATTGGTTGATACATATTAAATAATAGATTTCAACATTTTTGTTTGTAATGCTCATTCTTAAGCTGTAAAAATTAGTGCCTTCTGTTTCCTTCTTCTTAGTGACAACATGTAGCCATTGACAATTCCTGACGTTTTCCACTTTATTTTCAGGGTTTTTCATGTATTGGCCATGTAATATTTTATTTCTCCAATTTTCTAAACAGTTTTTAACTATTTACTTTTATAATCATGTTTTTCTTTCTGTTCTGTTCAGGATGTTTCATTTGTAAACTGCAATCAGCATTTGCTCTGTGCTTGACTATTTTGTTTGAAATAAACCATAGCCTCTCACTTTTCATACTAAGAATAGTTGGTTAGTACCACTTTGTGGATGCAATGCATGATGTGTTGTCAGGAATTTAATCTGTCCAGTTCAAGCTGAGCCCTGTTTACATTACCAGTAGTATATAGGATTATTGATTCTGCCCATATATTTATAGCTTTGATTATATTTCCACCATTTAACTTAGTTTTTTTACAATTTTAAATGGACTAAAGTTTAATTTCATCATGTTACCCCATTCAAGTATTCCTTGGTGTTTGTAGCTTTTCTCTATGGGCAGAGTTTTAATGATATTCCTATTTTTGTATCATATACTTCCATTTTGTTTCATTTTTTTTCTTTCCTTACACTGAACATCACACATTTATCAAATCAAAATTCCATTTTGATTCCATTACTTTATATTCTTACAAGATTAAGATTTAAACATTTCAGTTATTTATTTTCCATCATCTTTGCTTTAAAATATCTTGTGGGATATCTTTCCACTTTGTTTTAACAGTTCATTACAAAGTTTCGTTTCATTCAGTATATGAGTGAGGGTATCAGTTAATTAAAGCAATGGAAATCTATCAAAAAAAATCCTCTCGTGATGTTTATGTTTTCATTTTCTTCTAGTTATCATCAAAGTTGTTTTTTGTTTTTTCACAGGTTCTGTGCAAAATTCTGAATGTTTGGCCTAATGCAAGCATTTCTCTTATCCACCTGTAGAAGTATAAGAGAATCAAATGTCTTTTTATAATCAATATAAACCATTTGTAACTTGGTTTGTCTCCACTTGAAGTTTTAGCAATAAATCATTTTCTTTCATGTAAATTTCTGCAGTTATTTTTCTGTTTGTATGGATACAGTTAGTTTTTGATATGTAACTTGAAATTGCAGTTGCTAATATATCAGTTAGTAGCTTAAACACTGCTGACAAGTAAATGATCTGCAGTTGTTTGCAACTGCATCCTTACTTCTTTTATTCTAAAAAAATTACTAATTCTCATCTATTTTTCAACTTTTTCAATTTGTCTTTCTTAGAGATTCATCAGATATTTCAACTAAAATCCATATACTCTTTTTTCTGTTGCAGTCTTGTTTTTTACCCTTTTGCGTGCTTTTTAATCATTTCTGATGTTAAGATTGTATCATCCATTTTGATTGGTCAATTTTTTCCACTTTCAGTTTTTCATGTTTTATCTTTATTATGTTCTTTTGGATTATGCCAGATGTCATTTCAAAATTTTAATGTTTCACGTTTAGTAGGGCAAACATGTTTATAGTATTTCCCAGCAGTATTTTATAGAACAAATGCTGGCTTGATTTATTTACCTCAATATCATTCAATTTTCTTTGAAATAGCTGATTTTTTTCTTGATATGTCTTTAATCATCTTAGCACCAGAATTAGATTTTCTGTATTTTTTTCTTGATCTTATTTCTTTCCTTCAAATGTTTCATATTACTGATATCAGTTCAGAATTATCATATTTCCAAATGAAATTTCTATTTAGGTGATTGTTGCTTTTATTTTACAATGTTGTATCTCAACTCTAATGTATCACTGCTGTGTGAAATTATTATAGTTTGCTGCAGAGTCATCCAGATGTTTAGACTGGATTTGGCATTTTTATACACCATCACCATCATCATCAATATTAGTATTTTTATGCACATGGAGTTTTACAAACTATTTGGTTCACCTTACATTTAGTAAAATAAAGAATATCTTTATAGTAGAGATCTCCATTGATTTGCAAAACAACTGAGTATTTAATACAGTATCTCTTGTCCCCATTATAGATTATTTCTTTTGCATCATTGTTCTTTGTTACTTCATTATATTTTACAAACATTTCATTTATGATGGTGTTAACTTGAAAACAATAAGAAAGAAAAAAAGAAAGAAAGAGAAAGAAAAAGAAAGAAAGAAAGAAAGAAAGAAAGAAGTAACACTAGAATGATGCTAGAATGAAAGCTTTTGTAGTCTTTATTCGTCTAGTCTTTATCCTGTTTCTCTAGTTCTTTTTGGCATCCAGTTTCGGGGCGGGGGGGATTATGTCCTGTCACCTTCTGCCTGTCTTAAATATTAATCTGTATTAGAAGAATAAAATAAAATGCTAGAAATTCAGACATTTTAGGACAGTTGAACTGGGCAGTTGAATTTCAGTGAGTCTCCATACAAAATATTCCATGTGCTTCATTGTGGCATTGAAAGGAAGGCTTAAAGGACAATGAGGCAATAGCAGGAGGTAATAAAATAATGTCTAGTAGTCCCTTGATATTGGTGAAAGAATTGAAACTTAACAGAACTTGAAATTAAGATATCTAGCCTTGTTTTCTATGACAGAGATATGTCATAGATTTTTAGATTTTTCTGGTTGAGTGACCCCAAATGTTAAAACAACTTGGTGCATGCAGAAAATTGTATCACCAGGTGCATTCCAAATTTTCCATTTGTCAGATAATTTAGTCTAGAATTCGTTGATAATGAGGGTTTTAGACATATTAATTTGCAGGACATCCAATTAGGGAAGCTTGGTCTGTTATCTTTGTACCACCATATTTTCTGGGGTTTAGCATCTGGAGATAGTCATTTGAAGATTTTGTTATTCATTAAAAATGACTATTCACTCCATAGAATAATCAAATGTACCTGAGTATTATTAGTATAGTTTCCCTACTGACCTACATATTTTCTTCAGGAGCAAACAGATTGAAAAGCTAGTGTATACCATTCAGGATTCATTGCTGCAGATTATACAAAAACACACAGCTGCAATTCTTTCTATTGGCCATAACTCTGCATCCTTTCATGGTGGAAAGATGCATTGATATATGATATAAACATGATATATGACAACACAGAAATTAATTTATTTTACTCCTCCTTTGTGTGACATTTAAACTGAAGTCGAGGGATTGGAATTAACATAAGAGAGCATGTTTCTAAGTGCCACATTTCCCCAACGTTCTAATTTTATATTGTGTGAGCAGTTGTATTTAGATACCGAGCACTTACTACATAAAATGTTAACATTAACAAAATGAATCGGTATCACAATATTTTTGTTTGTGATTGTTGTAGTCTTTATTTGTTAATGTCTACATCCTCCTTGACTATACTCCCTGAATTCGCTAAGTGTTACTTAGCTGCCAGAAAAGCATCTCATTTTCTGATGAAAAGCAGCACATGTTGGTGCAAAGATGTCAGGACAGGTGATCTGCTGACTTTGTTCCTGACTCTTCCTACTTCTTCCTTAATTTTTACAATGGATAGAGCACTGGAATCGATGGGTATTGGTTCTGCTGAAGATCCCATTTTCTACTCCCACAGCCTTTCTGTATGTTGCTTTTTTAATATTTTTGGAAATCTATGAAAAAAAATGATAGTATTACAGATATTGCCTAGCAAAATGTGGAGGGAGGGAGTTTAAAAAAGAACAAAAGCATTCATGATTAGGACAACATTCTGCTTTATAAAACAGATTATCTCTTTTTCTCCTTTTCTCTCCTTTCCCATCCTCTCCCCCGCCCCCTTTACGTTGGGCAGAAGACAGGTCTGATAAAGTGAGAGGAAACAAGATTGGTTTTCTAAGGGCACTAGGCCCTTCATGATCAGCTAAATCACAGGCTGTCTCACTCCCTGGCTGGGTAATGACCTGCTCCCTGCACCATGGCACCTGCACCCCCCATGGGACATTATGATGTGCACCTAGGCAACTGCAGGGGCCCACACTGAAGGTGAAGCTGTCATATCGATCTTTTTAGCTCTAAAATATGAGCCACTTTACTCTGCTCCCTGATGCTGTGATGTGAAAAATAATAACTTGGATCCAAATTAAAAATATTGATCTCTGGATGGTGTTGAAAGTAAATAAACACCTTCCGAAGTTTTCAGGTCAGCCGAGAAATGGTATTCAGCAGTAAATGTGTCGGCGTGTCAGAATCCAGGGTTCTTGATCTGTTTTTCCTTTTGAATTGATTTTTCATTATTTACTTCCTAAAAGTGTTGGAATTTGGTCCTCCACTGCTAAATCCCAGTGTTCGGGCAAATTATTTCTTTGGAGCTTCTGAGGTGCTCCTAATCCACTCACTCATTGATTGATTGATTTTTGACTCAATAAACTTGCATTACCCTTGCTTTATTTAAGACTTCCATCATAATTTTTTGTACATTTAGGCTTGACTTTTTTATTTCCCTCTAACAGATGAGCTGACATTGAACTATCAAACATGTGGGAAAACAATTGCCACAGGGTTAATTTTATTGCTAGCTCCATGCATTTTAAGTAGGTGTAAGGTATTTTCCACTCCCGACTGATAAATTGCTGCTGAACCACTAAAGCTTAAAAATGAATGGGAGCACAGTAACTACAACAAAAAATCCACTTATATAAATGTATTGCAGAGCAAACAGGACAGGACAGAACATTTTATTTCGGTAATATATTTTTTATTATTTAAATGTTCAAGGAAAGAACAAGCTTTCTGTAATAAAACACTTATTGTAATGTTATTCATGCAGTAAAGTGAGTGAAATGGTTGCATGTTCCTAATAGAGCATGAGATAGAATTCTGCAGTTTGGTTTCATAAGTATTTTATTCTTGGTAATCACACTGTTGGTTCATTTCTCTCAGCAAATATTTCTTGAAATAAAAACATTCTCATACATTTTTCCTAATAAATTCACACAAAATAATTTTAGTGAAAGTATGTTATTAATGATTTTTTAACCTGATCCTAAAGGATGAATTCTGTGGACCCATGAACAGGAAATGGCAGTAATTATACAGGACATTTTTTTCAAAAATTTTGCTTCCTGAACAACTTTTGGTGATTATGATAGAGCCCCTCAAACTGAACATAAATATTTCAGAATGAGACATATAAAATTATCTTTTAATGACTATAATGTATGTAATCACATAATGTTTCCAACACACTGCATGAGTTCAACAGGGCTAGAAGTGTTTTGCTGCTGATTTTTGTTTGTATTCAGTGTCTGATGCATCTTGCTGCAGTGTCCAACAATAGTCAGCCAGCATTGATGCATTCCAGTAATCCTGATAACCATTGTTCAATGTGGCAATGTCCTGGTGAAAAGTTTCACTGTGTTCATTATTGACTGCATCTAGATTTTTGGGAAAGAAATTCAAATGTGAATGCAGAAAATGAATCTTAAGTGACATACGCACATGTTGTAAGATGTTTGTCACCAGCTGAATGTAGTTTGTTGTTCTCTAATTGGTAAGAAAATTCTCAATAATACCTTTGAATGCTTTCCAAGCAATTTTCTCTGGCCCCTCTAACAGATCTTCAACCCACTTGTCATTAATGATGTATCTGATCTGTGAACCAACAAAAATGCCTTCCTTACTCTTGTCATCAGTTATTCTTGGAACATCTGTTTCTAATAATGCAAATCTTCTCCTTGTTCATCACTTTCACAGAATTTTTCACCAATCTGAGTTTTATGTGAAGAGAGACAAAAATTTTATCATTCATTCATTCATTCATTCATTCATTCTATCCTTGTCAGGTCAATATAAGTGATTCATGTGTCACATTATCCTGTTCTTGAACCAAATTCATTCAAAGGTAATTTTTTTAATGTAATGTGATTCTTGCGTGGCTACCTCATTTACATATGTATCCAAGCTACATTCCAAGCACCAAAGCCATTACTCTTAGATCACTACACATATTCCAGTTTTACTTGGTGTACTGGATGTGCTTCAACAACATACCATGTTTTCGTATGTTTCTTTCATGTGTGCAACATAGTCAACAGAAGAGTGTACATTGCCACTATGTAACAAGACATACATACACACTCACACTCAGACACACACACATTTTAGGACTGATACTTGATGATGTTGCTTATATCTATTGCAGTGATCATCAAATTGTTTTGCTTCCTTTTTCTTCTCTGCAGATCTTGGGCTTTCCTCAAATTACCATATGCCATCTGTTTATGTTATATCCAAAAAAGTTCTGTGCTTATATCTATACCTGGCTATTAGTATGTTGTAAGGGAGGAGTCTTAGGACCTGGAGTTGCATTGAATTTCCTTATTTTTCAGCACTAAGCTTGTGTATCTTACTGATTAGGTACAGTTTTCAAAGATTTCATGTTTCTGCAGATACATTAAACATTGCCTTAATATTTTGGGTCCATTCAAAATCTTAAAACTTTGGAAGAACTTGTAACAGAAATACATGCCATTAATTTTTTACAGGTAACTGTTGCATTTTGAAATGTGGGATTGGTGGCATTGTAATTCTGTCAACCACATAGGACCGCTTCCTTATATATTGAATACCATTTATTTATTTGTTAGACTTCAGTTGCAAAGCAGCATATACCTCATCTGCCACAAGAGATAAAACAATACACTAACAATACTTAATCAATGTTAATCCCATTGCATGGCAAAATCACTCTCCAATATAGACAGTCACAAACTGCAGGTGAACCAGTAGTACTGGAAAAGAAGCTGCAGAGCAAGGTATTGCAACCTTGGCCCTGCTTTTGTAGGCAGCAGCAGTTTCCATAATGGATAACTCTGTAAAGATTAGGTTGGTCTCATGGACTGATATTTGTTTAACAAGTGCCTACATTAAAGAACCCTCAGGTGATTCCATCAAAAGAGACTCTGAGTAAAAGATTCCACAGGCTATCAAAAACTGAATGTAATTCAATTATACCCATTAGGAATTGAGAAAGAAGAAAAATCCTCTCTAAATGCAGTATTTTTTTAAAAAATCTCCCTTTCATTTCAAAGCTCATTGCTATGAAACATATTTTAAAGGTGAGAGAGCTTTGCTGTTCAGAAAATACAATTCCAAGGTCTCTTGGGTCTGGTTAAGCAGAATTTTGATTCCCCTTTTACACCAATGTCCATTGTAATTTTCACATTCTTTGAATTTATCTGCTTTCTATTGGAAATGTATTTAGTACTTTAAAACGTGGCTTAATTATGTCTATTCCAGAAAGACAATAAATACAAATGCCATTACTTTTAATCTGCACAAAAACCTAAAGAACCACTTTCCCCCCACACTCTGGCAGTGAAATGGATAGTGGTAAAGAAAATATGTTCTTATGCAATACACATAGGAATAATGATTTGGCAATTCCCATCAGTTTCTTGTGTTTTAGGAACATAAATATGTAGTTTACAAGTAGTTCAAAAAATTAATGTATGAAAACCACATACCCCTTATTATACTGAACAGATTTTCTGGCTTTTGAATTACTGCAGGATGGTTTATGACTCTAGAGTTGAAGCTGAATAATATGTTGTGTAATCTATTGAGGAAATAGATTACACAACATATATAAATAAGTGGCCATAAATAAGAGGTCACTGAGGAAACATTTAATGGGATTGGAGCATATTAAAGCTCCTTGCTAAAGGAGACTAACCTGCACTGAAATGATGAGGCAGAATTATATTGCATAGCCCTGTGCAATGATCAGTTAAGAACTATTGTTAGATGAAAGCTAACTTCATAGTGATTACATCATAAATTGCTTGGCACAGTAAGTTTCTGAAGTCCAAGATGCTGGAGAGATTATTCAGTTGACTAAAAACTGTACCAGAAGTATCTACTGAAATAAAATGTAACATTATTTCTATTTCTAAAAAAGCATTATTTCTATTTCTAAAAAAGCAGGTTGCAATTTATTGTCTTTTTGACTAGCAAGGCATACACCTGAAGCCAGCTTTTTTGTTGTGTATGTCAGCTTGGGAATCTTACTTTTCCATCTTGGGAACCTACTGAAAAGCTCAGTTCATCAACTAGTAGTTATTCAAGTCATCATATTTGGGCAATATAAGTATCTTTCAAAGAGCCTCCCCCTCAAAAGAATCCTTGTTAAGCACCATTCATAACTGACTGCAAGACAAAAATGTGAACGGGAGAGAGTAAAAGTACAGAAGGTTGAAAGTAGCATATGAGAGACTTGTGTAATACAGGTGGTCTTCAACTTACAACCATAATTGAGCCCAAATTATGATAATTATAATTAATTATAATTATAATTGAGCCCAAAATTTTTATTGCTATCTATAGCTATTGCTATGCCAAAATTGCTATCTGAGACATTTGTTAAGTGAGTTTTGCTCTATTTTACAATATTTCTTGCCACTGTTGTTAAGTGAATCAGTGCAGTTGTTAAGTGAACTTTACTTCCCCATTGACTTTGCTTGTCAGAAGGTCACAAAAAGTGTTCACATGACCTCAGGACACTGCAGTTGTCATAAATATGAGACAATTGCTAAGCATCTGAATTTTAATCACATGACCAAGGCGATGCTGCAACAGTTGTAAGTGTGAAAAACGATCATAAATCACTTTTTTTAGTGCCATTGTAATTTTGAATGGTCACTAAATGAACTGTTGTAAGTTGAGGACTACCTGTATTTACAATTAACATGCCCAGGAATATACTCAGAATTATGCCATGGGCTTAGTGTGAGGCTGATCTCACAAAAATTGTATCATGCTATAATCCTGCAAACTACCCAAGTTGCCTAATTTACACTGTGATTATCAAGCTCTTTGCTGAACATATACCGCTAGAGAACTGTGTCCTTAAATACCACATGTTTCTATCTCCTTGGGACACAATACCTGTTTTCCTCAGGAAAACTGATGATGATGATGCTCCATTCTCTTCCCAATATCTCCCAAGCTATTCACTACCAAGTTATCATTTTTTAAATAGAATGTCTGGGGGAAGGCGGTGATGTCATATGTGTCATGACACATCATTTGCCTATTTGCATTGTGGTAGATGTGGTGTCATTGTGGCTTGTATTTAATAGACCCACTATTTACATTTTTGCAACATTATAATTTTGCTAAACTTATACATTTGCTCTCTAAAGACTCATCTCAGTTTACAATATAAGAAAAGAATGCATATATAACAACAAGATAAGAACAATATACTATTATAAAAAATACTAGGTGTCCTATTCCAACAGTGATCTTAACCAAATGAGCATCTATGTTGTATCTTTGGGGGCAAAGAAAGAAAGACATGTAAGAATGTCTTCATGCAAATTGTACAATGTACATACTTGTGTCAGATTATGTAATGGTTATATTTCCAAGATGATGACAATGCACATATCATTTTGTCTCACTTTGTTGTGAATTGGCCAACTTAAGCATTAAAAACTTTTGAACAACTTTTGTCTATGTGGCCCTAATAGCAAATGTAATTTTCTTAAATGGACCAACAATCCCTACTCACAGTCACTCGTGCCGTAGTCACTTCCTGCCTTGACTATTGCAACATGCTCTACATGGGGCTGCCCTTGAAGAGAGTCCGGAAGCTCCAGTTGGTCAAAATGCAGCAGTCTGCATGGTTTCGTGCAGACCCTGGTGTGCATATGTATCACCATTCCTGAGGGAGCTGCATTTGTTTCTGGGTCCAATTCAAGGTGCTGGTTGTCACCTTTAAAGTCATGGCTTGGGACCAGGTTATCTGAGGGACTATCTCTTGCTGGTCACATCTACTCGACCCATCAGAGCGGGGAGACAGAGAATGTTGCAGGTCCCATCTCTGAGGGAGATACACCTGGTGGGACCCAGAAGAAAGAAGGATCTTCTCCGTGGTGGCTCCTTCTCTCTGGAACATCATTCCCCCAGAGATTAGAATGGCCCCCACTCTAATACTCTTCCAGAAGGCGCTG
>JANHFM010000263.1:0-17175 GCA_032468115.1 Grayia smithii | reverse complement strand
TCCTGGCCCATGCGCCCCCCCCCCCCCCCCGGCACTCTCTCTGGCTATGCCTAGGCTGGATGACAACCTTGGTCAAGCTGCTCACCTTCTGAAGGGCCTCCTGCTGCTCCGGGGTAAGAGGAGGGAGCCCCAGCTTGGCTGATGTGCTCTGCCCATTTTCCACCTTGACGGTTTCGGTGCCCTGAAATTGGAGAGATCCTCATGAAAGCCTGCCTGAACAAAGGAGACCTATGCAGAGGGGGCTGGGAAGCCCAGTTTCACTGAGCAGGGGAGGGCAGGGGAAACAGGACCAATAGTAATTTCAGAATAATCTGCTTGATATTTAAATTGATAAAGCCATTCCCTGAGTCTCTACCTCCCAATCTCTTTAGAGGCTGATGCCTGTAGCACTTCTTCCGAGCTGGGATCCAAAGAAGGGTGTGTAAGGGAGCTAACCGGTATCTCCCACAAGATTCCTTTCATCTTTTCATCCAAGTCTTTAATCAAAACGGCTTTGAAATACCCCGCTAGAGGTATTTCCAATGACCCTAACCCTCATGATAAGCTCTTAGCCACCCATTTAGACAGACTCTATTTAATTAGTGTGCTAATCAGAACATCCTGGGATGTGTTGCTAGCTAGCATGGCTTGTTCCTGCCGATTTCTGGAAATCTTCCCAAGCCTTAAAGATTTTCAGATTTATGTGACCTGCTCTTAAAAGTTTGGGTGCACCAATTCCCAAGACTCTCCTCCTTCAAGATAGGAGGAACAATCACTCTGGCTAGTGTTCTGCTTTATGCAGCTGTGCAGAATTTCTCAGCAATTATATAAGGGGTCATCCAGATGTTCAGCTATTTCCTACTGATTTAACCTATTGAAAGGAGGAAAAAAGACACAGGTTGCCCTCACTTACCAACCAGAATTGGGACTAGAACACCATCACTGAGTGATAGTCATTTAGTGAAACATCACATGGCCACACTGGTCTCACAACAGTCCCTCTGTAGTTATTAAGAAAGCTACCCTGGATCATTAAACACAACCTCCTCATATGACAAACCCCAAATCTGAAACTCCCTGCCAGCTTCCCCACTGACTTTGCTTGCTGGAAGCCTGCTGTTGCAATCACATGACCGTGGGATACCATTATCATTGTAAAGGCATCCTGCAAAGTGTCCAAATTGTGATCACGTAACTATGGGAATGTTGCAATGGATGGAAGTTCATTATTGATGATTATTCCTAATCATGCATTTGTCAGCCTCAGGTTTTAGTTCTGTCCCTTCATTCTGGCCTTCACAATTTTCAGAGGAAATACATCCTCTTTAATTGGAAGATCCAAAGGGAAGTAATCTCTTTTCTGTTTGAATAGCTCACACAGATTCCTTCTCCCACCTCCACCAATCATTTTCAATGCCTTTAAAAGCCAGTGATGTGGATCTGAAGAGACTCTCATGCCCCGTTCCCCCCTGAATCACCTTTTCTGCTGCTCATCCCTAATCCAACCCCCTTTTGGTGGCTCTTAGAAATCTTTGCAACCACCATTCATTCTGCACTTCTACTTTCTTGACCTCCTACCAGGCAATACACACACTCCTGCAAGGTAACCTGGACCCGTTTCAAGTGAGTAACCACTTTGTCTAGCTTCTGCAGTATCTGACATTTTGTCTTTTACTGTAGCTGGGCATTTTGAACACTGGGTTCCTTTTTCCATTAATGTTCTCCTTGTGAGAAGTCCTACTCCCCACAACTATGGCTAAGTTTTTTTGCAGTTCAAGATCCCAAGGATGCATTCATCAGGTTCTAGCACTGGAAGTTTGATTTCTGCTTTCAGAAATTGCAAATGTGTCTGTTACTCCCAAGGCAGGAAGAGGTGAAAAGCTTGGGGGGTGGGGAGGGGAAGAGAGATTATAGGAGTAACTGGGCCCAGGGTGGTGCTGTACTACAGTACTGGGCATTTTTAGAATGTATCAGATAATAACTCACTTCAAACTAACATATGACCTCTCCTGAGAGCTTAAAGTAACAGTTAAACATGATAGATTTAAGGATGAAGCTTTGGGATACTCCATAACAGAGAATCTAGCAATTAGACTCTTTCCTCTGCTGCTCCCAACAGAAACCATCAGGTAGGAGTGCACCTACCACAGAAACTCAGAGTCCTCAGATGTGGTTCAGGAGGATGCTGTGACTGGCAGCATCGCAATCCATTGGGAGATCTCCCTTCATCCGAGTCCTTCCACAGGTCAACCATCAGAGGGACCAATGCAATTTCTATCCCATGATCAGGTATGAAACCAAACTGTCTCTGGAGGCTTTTGTAACTGCAGTCCCACCTCTTTTTTAATCTTCTCCAAGAAGGGGAGTATTTGAGATATAATGGAAGTAATTCATGCCCCTCTTCCAGGACTTCTGAGGCCTCGCCTTCACTCAAATGGATTGACCACAGCTTGAATCCAGCTCCCAGTTCCCTGCCTGGCCATTTCCACCAGCCAGGTTGTACAGAGGCCCAGTCCGGAGGCGGTAAAACTGAAAATGCAGGGAACCTCTTCCAATTTCTCAAGATTCACTTTTTATGATCCAGACCGTCTATGAAAAGATGGCCGGACTATCCATGGAGTACCACTGTGAGTTCTTAGTAGAGAATGTTGCAGAGAGAATCATTTGCCTTTTTTGACTTAGTCAGCAGCTAGAAAAAGTCTGAAACGGCATCAAAACTATCCTCTCACAGTCTTATCTGGCACGGGTTTCAATCTGCTGATTCTAAGCTAGTGGAACAAGCTGGTGGTCTTGACCCTCTCCCACCCGGCTTTGAACAGGTGCCCTGAAAAGGAGCAGAAGCTGGATCCAAATGCTCGTGAACACCCCCGTGGCAGGACCGTGGGGGAGGGGGAGGGAGGGCAATGTTCTTTTGAAAGCCATCCGTGAGATCCTCCTGCAGAGCCATTGGGGAACCAGTTGCTATCCGGCAATCCGTCTCTTTGAGGAGGAGGTTAGGGAGAAGCTGCTGGACCCCCAACCACAAAGAGCCCCGGAAGGAGAGAGAAGCGGATCACCTGGAGCCTTTACAAAGTCGGGGACGAGGGGGAGGGGCCCAGACCAGAGCCTCCCACCGTCCAAGGGCCGCTGTCCCATCCAGGCCGGCTTCTGACATCCCCTCGGGGCCCCCACCGAGCGGGCATCCTCAACCGGCCGATGACGCCCAGCCATCCGGGAGGCCTCTCGGGCCTCGGGGCTGCGGAGGAGCGCGGCCTAGCTCCAGAAACTGCCTGGCTGGTCCGGCCCGGTGCGTCTGGCCGCAGTTCTGGAAACCCCGCGGGGGGACCGGGGCAGGAGGCCGGACTGAACCGCCCGCGGGCGAGGAGGTGGGGGAGGGGAGGCGCGCGGGGCGGAGGGTGCCGCGAGGCGGTTGGGAAGTGTACTCCCGGGCCCCCCTCGTTTCACGACGCGCGCCTCTCCTCCGTTCCGACCGGCCGCTTACCAGAGAGAGCGCCGCGGTGGTGGTGCTGGTCGCCGTAGCCGCCGCCATCTTCGCCGCCGCCGCCTCGAGCACCAAGCTCCGGAGTCTCGCGAGAACCAGACGGCGGGAGGAGCGGAAGGCGGCTAGGGCGCATGCGCGAGCCTGCTGATTGGCCCGCGCCTCCCGCCACCCGAAGCTTTTAAAGCACTCCGGCCAGAGCCTTTCCTGTTCCCTTTCCCGCCCGGGCGCCCCGCCCACCCCCGACGGAGGGGGTGGTGGCGCGGTCTGGTAACGGCAAGAGCCGGCGGCGCTTTGGTTGCTGGCGCTTTAATGCGGGGGGGGGGGGGAGAAGGGCGCGCGCGTGTGGCGGAGGCAGCCGCGGGTGAAAGGCAGCTGCCGTCGGAGAAGCCCCGGGAGAAGCCGCCGCTTTGCCTGCCCTTCCCCGGGGGAGCCCCGCTCCCGCCGTGTCCCGAGAACGCGCTGCCCCTCGCCGCCACCTCCGTGGGTTGGAGGGAGGGAAGGCGGCCGAGAGGCGACAGGTCCCGTGCAAGCAGAGGCGGCCGGCTCCTCTCCCTCGTCCGGCCGGTGGCGGTTCACGGGCCCTTCTGGCCGCCGGACTCGGGGCTGCAGCCGGCGCCTCGGGCGGGAGGAGCCTGGGGTCTTTGCAGGGCGCCTTCCAGGAACGCCGCCAGCTTCTCCCGGTCGTCCTGGAAGAGAGGAGCGGGTGGGCTTGTGTCCTTCAAGTCTGCCGCAGCCGCCCGGGTGGGGGTTGGAAGGGCACAAGGCTCACCTGGCTGATGAATCCATAGTGCACCAGTTCAGCCGCCAGGTCACTGGCACAGTCGCCTGTGGACGAGCAAGGTGAATTGGAGCCCTTGGCCCTCCTGCAAAGCTGCTTCTGGGACCCTGGACTGGCACCCCTGCAGGAGGAGGGGCCGGAGAACCACGGCAGGGACCCCTCTGCTGTGCCAGCCTTTCTTGGATGGGGAGGGGGCAGTTCACTCATGAACACCTGAGCCTGGGTTTCCGCAGCAACCCAAACAGTGGTGGGTGCAAGGCAGTCCCCCCTCGTCATCCCTCTGCTTGGAGAGCAGTCTGTTTCTAACTGCAATCCAAGGTGCTGGTTGTCCCTTGTGAAGCCCCTTAAGCCTTGGGACATGGGTAGCTCCAGGGCTGCTTCTCCTTTTGCTCCTGCGAGAGAAGCTCCCCGCAGGGCCCTGCTTCTAGGGAGTGTGGCCCCAGGACCGCCTAAGGAGCCCAGGCTCTGCTCTGCAGCAGGGATGGGGAGGGCTGCAGGGGGAGACCCTACCCAAGATCCGGAGACACAGCTGGCATCGCTGCCCATCCCACCACCCATGTGCCCCTCATGCTCAGGAGGAGGGAAGCAGGCTGGACTCACTTGGGAGCAGGTCATAGCTCAGCTGGCGGTGGAGCTTGTCTTCCAGGGTGAGGAGGAGGGTCAGCTGTTAGGGAGGCACAGGCTGGCATGAATTGTGGCCCTCTGGGGCAGATGAAGAAGACACTTCCAAAATCTACTCATAAAACTACTAAGAAAGGATTCTTGGGAAAGCAAATATATACCGGAGAAGGTGTTGTTTGGAGCAGTTTCAAAAATAAGCTTTATAAAATGACTTTTTACCTGTCTGAGAGCATTTTAGCACCATACTGCCTCAGCCCCTTTAGCCCCACAGCCCCCCTCCCCAAAGCCCCCAAGCAGGGCCTGATCTCCACTATGAATGGCTGTGGGCTTCCTCATCTAAACCAGAGGGGAACACCCTCCCTATCCTTAAAGCTTCACAGGGGTGCCTAAATGCAGGGCAAGGGGATCCACTCCCCGGGATGCCTGGCCTGGTGCTCCTCCGGCCTGCAGCTGCAAGTGCTTCCCTGAGCCATACATACATGCCATTGCCGCCTCTCCTCGTGCCAGTCCATGTTGCACTGCATTTGCACCACCTGGTGGGGGCAGAAGTAGCCCTTAGTAGAAGCCCCAGCCAAGGCCCTGCTGGTAGGGATGCCGGAAGGCGCCCCTCCTGCAACTCTCCCCACGCTCAGCTCCCTGGCCCTGCGTGGAAGCATCTCTGCATGGAAGCTGAGCCCCCCTCTCAATATATATCTCCCACCCATAATGTCATCCCCACTAAAGCAGGCCAAGAGGGATTGCCAGGCAGCTTAGTCTTTTTCCCCCAGAGAGATGGGCGGGCAGCACTGGGTGTTAGCCTGCAGCCATCTTGTGAGGGTCCCTGGGGCCACATAAGGCTATTCTGCAGGCGACTATGGGAAGCAGATGACATCTTCCCATGACTATGTGCCATGACATCTCTTGAGGCCTGACCTCTTGCTGCCCTCCCTGGGGTGGGTCTGCCTCAGTGGTGGGTTTCTACAGGTTTGCACCAGTTTGGGCGAACCGGTGGTGGCTGGAGGCTCCGCCCACCCATCCAGACATCATCACGGACGCTCTGCATGCGCAGAAGGTTCTGCGCATTCTGCTCATGCACAGAAACACTGCGCAAAGCGCACATGCGCACACTTAGTTCCAAACTGGTAGCAAAGGTAAGTGAAGCCCACTACTGGTCTGCCGCTGCCTCCTCGCTCACTTACTCCCGGGGAAAACAGGCTGAAGTGGTGCAAAGGGTGGAGGAGAGGAGAGTCCTTCAGGCAGCCCCCTCTTATGCCTGTCTGGGCTCCAAACAAGGCTGGGGGGCTGCTGACCTGCCAAAGCCACCTCACCTTCCGCATCTCTACTTCAAAAGGCTCCGGTGTGGGGGTTTGGGCTTTCTGGGGATCTTCCATGGCCTGGGAACTGGACTGTGGCAAGGTGTGGGGCCGGACGGTGGCAAAGTTCATCAGAGGGTAGATGCCATTCCTGGTAGAGCGAGCAAGATGGGTCAGGGGAAGTTAGGGAGCTCTCTGTCCCACAGTCAGCCCCTCCCCTGTGCTCACCCAGCCGAGTGTCTGGTGGCTGCAGAGGGAGAAGCGAAAGATGGAGAAACTCACCTGACGTCTTCCAAGAATTTGTCCAATTCCAGGAAAGAGAGTTCTGAATATCTGGGTGGGGAGGGAGGGCAAATTTAGGCCAGTTGTCTGTGACAGTTGCAGCCAGCCAACAGGACCAGAAGCGCTCAAGGCACCATGGCTGCCAGCAACCCCTTATGCCAAGGCTGGAGACAGAAGCAGAAAGGACGGGGCTTCTGCTTTGCCTGCCTCCCTAGGCTGTCCCCTGGGGGCGGGGGAGGGGGCAATGGAGACAGCTTTGGGCTGTGAAATGGGTTCATGTGTATCTGCATGCAGTCAGCCAGGAACCCCAGGTGGCAAGCATGTGCCCTCCGTGTTGCAGGTGAGCCTTCCAGGGGGAGTTGCTTGTGTGCCAGACCCACCTCCACTGCACTGGCAGCCGCCCTGCCTGCAGAATCTCTGCCATCACCTCGCTGAGATCCAGCTCCTTGGTTTTCTCTTCCACCACATTTTCAGGCCACAGGTCTGGAAGACAAAGGACTGGTACTCCAAGCCAGGAGCAGTCAGCATTCTCTCCCCATGGCTGTCCTTCCTGCCTGCCCCACTCCCAGCTTCCCCCCTGAACTCACATTGGTGGGCGATGAAGCAATGGGCAGCCAGGAGCTTCAGGGAGTGGACCTCAAAAAGCACCCGGTGGAATAGCAGGTCATGTGCCGTTGGCCGCTGGCTGGGATTCAGGAGGAGGCAGCCCAGGATGAATTCCTTGGGTGGGTGGGGGGAGGAGAGATGGTTACAGACAGAAAAGCCTCTCTTCCCAGCAAGACGGGCAGCTCAGCCCTACACAGGGAGTTTGAAAATTGAGCAGGAAGGGGTGACCTGCACAAAATGGGCTGTGGCATGTTGATTAGGTTCATTTAGGCACCCTGGCAAAGACCAGCCATGCCAATGCCACACCCTTCTGACTGGTGGAGCATCAGAGTCCTCCGGCACACTGACTGAAAGGACAGTGGGGGCAACTGGCTAAGCGGGATCTTCCCAATTATGCATAATGATATTTCGCGTGTCTGATGAAAACTAATTTATTCTTGCAAGCTTTTGACAGATGCCGAACGTTGAACTGATGCACAGATTTGTTCAATAAACAAAAAATTCTGCATGCAAAAGCTTTGTGGCTCTCAGAGCACAAGGAGGGCAGGCCCAGCCTGGCAGAGCCAGCTGCACCTGCTCCCTCTGTTTTCATCCCATTTTTCTTCAGCTTCCACTCCAATTTATTATTTTTCACTCCATTGCAGTAGTTGCTGACATGTTACTTATGTAAGGATCTTAAGTTCCCTGCAGCCAAACTTAGTTCTCAAGGTGGGTCTTGTTGAGGTAGCAGGAACTGGAACCAATTGTCCCTGAGGTTTGGTAACTTGTTTATGTGGAGGCCACCTAAAATTTTTGCTTGCCTTTCTGGCAACTTCATCACTCCATAATTTATCAAGAACTCCCCCCCCCCAAAAAAAATAGAAATACCTGCACATTTAACTGGCAGCTGCCATTCCATGCTTGCCTCTTGCTATGGCTCAGTGCCAGGCAGCCATGAACTCTAGGGTGGGACTGGATGGGAGGGGGGAGGATTCAAGGAAAATGAAAAGTTCACTGTGTCTCCCCCCCAAGAGGAGGTTCTTCAAAGTCAACCAGCTGCGAACAGACTCCAGCTGCATTCCAACCCTCACTCGAAGCCACTGTTCTGAAAAGATCTTTGAATTTGATTGGACATTGTGTGGGGGGGGGGCACTTAAGGCAAGGGAAGTTTGATTTGGGGATTTTGACACGTGAATTTCACTTTGTGCTACTCTTATTTCACTTGACCTCTAGTGAAGTATACCTTTCCCAACAAATGGAGTTAAGGATCTTCTTTCTTAGGTGTATACCTCCCTACCTCCTTACATAATCAGTTATCTCATGGTTTTTGCTTGGCATTAGGTTCTAAATGTCGTGAAGATTGCCCCCCTCTCCAAATTGATAGCAAATCTGAATGTTGCAAAACTTGGTAGATCAGCAGTTGACGATAGGTTGTTGCTCGCTGAGCTTGTTCTCAAATCAGGGCAGTTGCTGGAATTCCTTGGGAGCCCTTCCACCTAATATTACTCCCTAATCTCTTGAGTTCCTTGTAAACATGGCTGCTTGTTCTTAGCAGGGTGAAGCCTGGTACCCAGATGACTGAGAGAAGCAAGCTGCTTCTTATCAAGAGAGATGGTACCAGTGGGAAGCAGTTTTTGGCACCAAAAGGTTCCTGTGGCATTGTATAATATGACCCCTCTCTAGTCCAGACTGACTGGCCAGATGGTAAAGAAGGGATGGCATGAACTCCATCAGATCCTGGGGAGCAGATCAGACCTACCCCCAGGAGGACAAGAGTAACATCCATGTGGTCATACAACCAGGATTATTTTGCAATTCTGAGCTCAGGTCCTGGAAATGTTATGCACTATTCCAGAAGACTGGGTTGTGGGAGTCACCCCGTCACCCCCTGCCCCACCCCAGAGGGGTCATGCTGCCTCTCACCCGCATGTTGGGGTCATCCAAAGAATGCCTGGCTCGCTCAATGGCCTCCTTGGTCACAGAGGAGTCCCCATTCGACTGGATCTCCAGCACAGCCATCTGTGGGAGAGGCCAAGATGGAGCCGGGCTGGCCACAGAGGCAGCAGCTGGGTTCCAGACCCCCATCAGCAGAAATTGGGCAGGGGGAACTTTTCCCACTCAGTCTCTGCCTCTGCAGGCCCTTACCTCCAGCGCACACATCCCGAAGGAGAAGATGTCCACCGCTGTGCCGTCGGCCATCTCTGAAAAGCCAACGGCATCCCATGGAGCTGGCATGCCCCAAATGATTATGCCCCTCCCCCCACCAGAAGGGGCTCGCTCTCACCTCCGTACTCCGGTGGGAAGAAGTGCAGGTTCCGTGGGTCTTCCCGCTCTGAATGGACCGGGCTGTGGAGCTCGGGTGGAAGGGCTGCAGATGGGAAGGGAGGTACATGCTCAGGAAGAAGCACAGACTGTGGCCAAGGGTGTGCTCCAGAGCTGGCTTCCTGCATCCGAGTGTGGTGGCCCAGCTGAGGTTGCCCAGGACACAGTCCTGAGGCCGGGTGAGGGCTGAAGGACTTGACTCTGAAATGGGAGCCAGCAGGGCCCTTTGGACGGCAGAGAGAGGCGGGAAGAGGCAGCTTCACTTACCCTTTGCAAAAACACGATGCCAGACTGGGGGGTGGGGGAGAGAGAGAGAGAAAAAGGCTGTTACAGAGATGTGGGGGCTCCTATCCAGAAGCTGCAGAAGAGCACCAGCCCTGTAATCCCAGCAAAAGCCTCGTGCATTTGCTTCTCATCCTGAGCGAACAAGTCCAGGACAATGTGTCAGGCTAAGCTCAAGAATGATGACCAGCAATTCAGCCAGAGGTCAGCTCTTTATTTACTTACACACCCTAGACAGAATCTTGCCAGGCTGAACCCTCACTACTCTCAGCCTAATGAATATGCCCCCATAGGAGATTCTAGCAAGGGACTATCCTGGCTTTCTTCCTCTGTCTCCTATCCTTCAGTTTCAGGCTGTGCTGCCTCTTTCTGGAAGGTGCTCCCACCTGCCTGGGAACGTGATGCTTCATTGCCTCCGTGGGTATTGTCTCTCACACACCAGGCTGTGTGTGGCAGGTCCACGCACAAGAGTTCTTCTCTTCCAGGGTGTGTGTGGGTGTTAGCGGGTCATGGGAAGCATGGGAAAACTTGATCAAGCCAACACACACACACATGCACACACATGTGAAAGCAATGGAACGAGGCCCCCACATTACTATTTATTTTATTTATTAAATGTATATGCCACTCATCTCAGTGTCATAGCAACTCTGGTGGCTTGCAGAATAAGAAAAAGTAAAAATACCAAAAACTTAAAATTGGAAAAAATTAAATAAGCTAAAAACGAAGAGGACAGGTGAGACGGGCGTGGGAATTGCCTCTCTACCTCGTTAGACATCCTGAGCCCAGAATGCCCCATCAGAGCCCTGGGCCAACTGCCAGAGCCAAGCCTGCCCTGGAAGGCCATGAGGGTGAGGGCTGACCTCACCTCCAGAGGGAGAATATTCCAGAAGGTGGGGGCCACCTCAGAAAAATCTTCTTGTCCTGGACCCACCAACCCAAATAGTTTGGATGACGGGATCCAAAGCAAGTGGGGAGGGCCAATCCTATTGGGGGGGAGACAGTTCCTCAGATATCCTGCACCCATGCCACAAGAGGCTTTACAGATAATGACCAACACCTTGAGTTGGATCTGGAAGCTAATGAGCAACAGCGCTGTTACATGCTCCAGGAGGGTCCGCGCTACTGTATTCTATATCTTCTGCAGCTTCTGAATACCCTTCTATGGCAGCCCCATGTAGAGCATGCTGCAGTGGTCCAACCAAAAAATGACCAGGGCTTCAGGACACGGGAGGGAGGGAAGGACACAGGTCTTTCTCAGGGACCTGTGGGAGTGGGAGGGATCCCCCTAGCAGCAGCTAGGGCCTAGCTGGACTTCCTTTCAGGGGCTCCACCTCCTTCATACCTGAACCAATTTTGATGAGCCCGTTGTGCTGGATGAAGATGGTGTCACTGGTGAGGTTGCCGTGGATGATGGGGGGATTGCAGGAATGCAGGTAGCTGCAGGGAAAGAGTGCTGGGGGAGCCCTGCGCCCGACAGGTACTGCCCGGCATCAACAGGGCCAGCAGGGCTGAGGAGGGACTGGGGGGAACCCAGGACTTACTTGAGAGCTGAGAGGATCTGGGTGCACCAGCGCTTCCACGCCTGTTGGGGAGAAAGCAGAATTAAAAAGGCTATCAGTGACGTGGGGGCCCCCTCTGCCCAGACACCCCCTCTATTCCCAGGCTGTTGGCAGCCTGAGGGCCCAGTGTGGCCACCGTGGGGGTCCATCTGCGGCACCAGGGGCCCTGCACCCAACCTTCTGGAGGAGCTCCTGGGGCAGCTGACGCAAGCAGTCGAAGCGGGAGGGGGTCGGGGTGGGTATCACTCACCCTGGCACTCATCGCTTTGTGGTTTTTCTTGGTCTTCTTCAGGAACTGCTTCAGGCTCCCTGAGGAGACATACTCCGTGATGAAGATCACCTGCAGTGGAGGGGTCAGAGTGGTCCCAGTGGGTGCCCCTGTTCCCAGGCACCCTTCCCAGCCTTCAAACCCCTTCCCAGCCCCACTTTCTGATTCTGCAGCCTGCCAGATGCTGCCAGCCCTCACACTGCCCACCAGCACCCTTCTCCAAGTGACCTCTTGGCTTCTGAGGGACTTTCCTGGAGCCCATTGTCCTGATCCCAGGCCTCCAGCCCTAGAGGTTCAGCAGCCTGCCCTGCCCTGCCTTGTGGTAACTCACTTGGGCTTTGCTTTCCTTCACATCCAGCCAGTATTTGTGCACCTTCACAATGTTGGGATGGTCAACGACCACCAGCTGCTCAAAGGTGATCTTGATCTTCTCCTGTTGGGCAAGCGGCACTTCAGGGGAAGGGAGACTCTGCCAGGGCCAGCCAGGGACGGGCGCTCTAGGAATAGGCCCCGCTCCTCCTGCGGACCCCACTCACCTCGTGCGCCCTGAAAGCTGCCTTGTCCATGAACTGCAGTTCATTCCACACCACCTCCACGCCTTCCTCCGTGTCCATGGCCAGGAACGTGCTCTGGAGCCCGGGCATGTTGCCTTGGTTCACCTGTGGGCATCGTCTAGCTTTAGCAGCCAGGCTGGCGAGGGAGCCAACAGGCACCCACATGACACATGCAATATCCTGGCTGAGACAGGGTGCCTACTTCCTACCCTCTAGCTGTCCCACAACTGGAAGGGGATGAGAAAGAGGCCATGTTCCGAGGGGAAAGAGGGCCTTCCACCCACACACCCTTGGGATGGCCAAATCAGCCCATTTCCTGTGCTCATATGTGACCCATGTGACATAAGCTTACCACACAGAACAAGTTGCTATTGCTAAGCACATTGATTTGTGCTTAAGAAATTGTAAGCCGCCCTGAGTCTCCAGAGAAGGGCGGCATATAAGTTGAAATATTTTTTTTTTTTAAAAGTGGAACCTCAGGATGAGCCCTGAATGCCCTCGCCCCAAAGCTCAGCATGCTAAGTATTGTTGCTGCGAACGCCACTGTACTGGCAATGGCCACCTGGGTGAGCACAGCCCCCTCCCCAGAAGAAACAGGGCAGAGAGCCGTTCTCCTGGGTCCTTGAAGGGCAGGAGCCTCTGGCTGGGCATCCAGGGAGGGGACTGCAGCCAGACACACATCCACACCCACATATACACCACGTTTTCCAGGAGCTGCTTTAGAAGAGTAGTTCCATGGCCAAATAAAGGCTCCTCAGGAGTGAGGTGGCTGCCTGATGATGCTACCAGAATCCCCCCCTCTGTCATTTGCTAGCAGGGCTACCAGTGGCTGTCTTCCCAGAAAAAAATGGGGGAGGGAGAATTGCTTTCCTCCTGCAGAAACCAAGGTTGGTTTACTAATTCTCTGCTCCTTGATGGGCTCCCCTGGGCTGAGGTTGGCAACAGGTATCCTAGGAGCCCTATGGCTAAGGAGAATCAGGAACAAAGGCACCCACTTCCCCTCAACCCCTCAGGACCCATAAGAAACCGGGGTTCAACAGCAGGACCACCAGCAAAGGGAGGAAGCAGTGGGCACTGCCATCTTGTTTTCTTGAGACTGGAGGCTTTGGGGAGGAGGCGCAGCCAAGCGCCAGAGTGGCTTTCTGGCAGCAGCAGCAGGAGGAGGAGGAGGAGGAGGAAGGGGGGGTCTGCACCCCTGCAGGAGCAGGAAGGGAAGGGGAGAAAGCACCTCCTTTGCTTGAACCCCCTTTGCCGCTCACTTCTGATGGCTTCCTGCCAAGGAAGCCTCCTTTTCCTGGTCTGTGTTTGGGCAGATCACTCAGCTGATTCACCCGCAGTGTCTTTACAGCTCAAAGGTAAAATTAGAACCTGGGTTTTAGTGTTGTTTATTTCTCAGGGATAATTTATAGGGTGTATTTTAACATATTTTTCTAGGCATTTTGATTAATTCTCTTGATACTGAATTAGTATCTGTGCCTACGTGTTCATCATAAAACACTCAACTAAATAAACAATACACAAGAGAAAAAAAA
Source organism: Grayia smithii (assembly GCA_032468115.1). NCBI lineage: Eukaryota > Metazoa > Chordata > Lepidosauria > Squamata > Grayiidae > Grayia > Grayia smithii. Next base: position 3,637 of record JANHFM010000263.1, on the reverse strand, counting down.
AGTCTGCCTGGGCAGGCAAAGGAAAGCACTGCCCAGGAGAGGATTTCAAGGGCCCTTCACCCCAGGAAGGGATAAACTCTTCGCCCTGCCCTTCCCTCTTCCCTCCTGCCACATGCGGGGAGAGGACAGGGGGGCTGCCAGCCAAAGGAGAGCCTGGCTTGGGTACCAGTATGGCTTTCTGATGAAGCTGTTGTCATGGCAACTGCCTGCAAAATCCAAGAGGCCAACTTGGCGGCGGTGATTCTTTTGGGAGTGGCCCCCCTAAAGGATAGACATCCTGCAAACAGAGCTGGGTTTCCACATGGCCAACCCTTACAAGAGGTTTCCTTCCGCTTCCCTCCTCCAGGCTAACTATATGTTTACTGGTGCTGTAAAGTCAGGATAAGACATAAAATTATTTTGCCAGATCTACATCTGGCCTAGCAATTACACCCACAGTTTTTGCATCCCCTTCCTGAAGGAAGGAAGCAGTAGAGGAATGTGGAGATGCCCCTAAAGAGACTGGGTAGCAGCCCCTGCAAAAGCATCAGCCTGGCCTGGCATGACAGAAGCGAGTGAGGAAGAAACCTAAGATCGCCCTGCCCAAGCTCTTGGGCAGAGGAGGAACTCTCCCAGGCTTTCACAGAGCCAAGATCCAGTGGGGTGATCTGGGGTGTCTTATTTCCTGACCACATCTACCTCGAAGGGCTGACAAGTGATGCATTGCTCCCTTTCTGACAAGACAAAATGGCCGCTCACCCACGCCCACCCCAAGGCCGCCCCATGAGCAGGAACGAAGGTTCCCTTTGAGGCCACAACAAACAAAACTCAGGGAAGCAGAGCCAAAGCTCTGGAGAGCAGCACTGGGTGCAGGCCGCTTGTCTAAAGTGCCACACCAGGAAAAGGCCCAGCCCTGACCTCCTCCGATAAGCCTCCCATCAAGCCCCCCTCCCCTCCCCAGAGAGATAAGCGGCAGCAGCAGCAGTTCAGCCAAGCCCAGGTTCCACCCATAGCCTCTTCCAGGGTGGAGCAGGGCAAGAGCCAACAGATGCCCTTTGCTGACCAGCTCTGCAAGATCCTTCTTCGATCAGTGACCACCCGAGAGCAGTGGGGGTCAGCTACAATAAATCAGAAAGCCTGAGGGCTCCTCCTTCACCCCTCTCCAAATGAACCCAATGTTGCTCCCAAACTGGCCATTGGAAGAAATATGGCAGAGGAAACTCAGGCGGCCCAGAGCCCCACACGAGGCGGAGGGGCCCAGGGGTCCTTGGCAGAAGCAGCCAGCGGCTGCTGCTCTCATCTTCCCACAAGGGTTCCCAGGGCAGCCTCGTAGGCACAGCTGCTGCTGCCAGCCTGAGAAGGGGGAGAGAGACTTGGGTGCCCCGCCAGCTAAAGCCAGGCTTGACCCAAGAGCTGGCTGAACAAGGCCCGTGGGGTGAGCCAGGCAGGAATACCACTTGCCCTGAGGGTGAGCAGCAGCCTCAAAGATATTGGGCAGACAAAATGCTCACCCGGGAAGCTCTCCAAACCCCACCCAGGAGCTGCCAAACAAAGCACAGGGGGAGGCAGCTGCCATGTACTTGCAAGGCCGGTTCCTCCACTCTGACCTTCCCTCCCCGTTCTCCGGGAGAGGCCCCTTGGAGGACAAAGGGCAGGGTGGCTGTTTACTGGGGGGCGCTGGGGAAGAATCCCCAGACAGCCTCTGCCAGGGGGCGGGAGAGGCAGAAGAAAGGGGGCAGCAGCAGCTCAAGCAACATGTGAAGAGGAGCTGTATTGCTTGCTCTGGGGTAGCTAACAGGGTAGCCGCTTGAGGGCAGGACCTTCGCCAGCTGTGGAGGGGGGCACACTCAAGGAGAACGGGCAGGGTAAGAACCTCCCCCCCAGGAGTCCCTCAAGCCCCTCCTCACAAAGGGGTCCTCACAAAGGTGTGCACCCACCCCACCCCTCTGCCCAGGGAAGCCTCTGCGCTGGTGCCTTAATTCTGGCCAGACTTTGGCTGAATGACGAAATTTCAGAGACCCTGGGATGCCTTTGCTGTGCCCAGGGCTGAGCAGGAGGAGGAACTGGGACACTCAGGCTGCGCTCCTTGGCACTGATCCCCTTCCTTCAAAGTGGGGCTCCTCCACCAGCAGGAAGGAGGACGTCCCAGATGGAAGCCTAGGAGGCCCTTCTGGGGTGGGGGAGGGGGGAAGCAGGATTTGGCCAACAGTGGGGATGAGCGCCTTGCCCCAGCCGAACATTTGTCGCTTCCCCTGCTCCCTAAGGCCGGGGAGTCGGGGTTGGGTGGTGTGGGGAGGCTCGCCACTGCTGCCTCCTTTGCCTTGCTAAGGGAAAGAGATCCGCCAACAGACAGTCGAAGGTCGGATGTGCTTGGTGACAAGAGCTGGCGGTCAGGAGGGAGGCCCCTCATGTCTCAGAATGGAGCCCCGATCTCATCACTGAAAGCCTGGAACTGCCGGGGTCCAGCTACGCCCCCCGCCCAGAATCTCCTGCCAGGCAGCTCCACGCACCGACAAAGCGGCAGCCGGGTGCGGGGAAGGGGGGTCGCTGGGGAGGCGATGTGAGGGGGGGGAGCTGGGCCGTCTCAGCGAGCCTACCTCGCAGGATGAGCGTTGTGGGCAAAGGCTGGAATGGGAAAGCCCGGGCCCAGGAGGAGCTTCTGAGGACCAGGGAATGTAGTTCGACCGGGTTATAAGTAAACAAACACGTAAAATTGTGCTGTCGGGCAGTGTTCCCGTGGATAAGGCGCAGGAGAAGGTCATCCAGTCGGGCCGCCCGCCCCCGGAGGGATACCCGCCTCCGGGACCGGGAGGGCGGCGCAGGCGTCTGGCTGCCGACTCCCCCGCTCCTCCGCGGAGCCCCAGTCCGCGGCTACCTGCTCCTTGCGTTTCTGCCAGCGGCCGCACGGGCTCTCCTCCAGCACTTCGCTTTCGTCCTCGCTCTCCTCCTGCGCGGCCGCGCGCGCCTGGTCCGCTTCCGCGCGCCCCGACATGTCTCCCGGCCAGGCCAGCGGAGGGCGAGGCCCGCTCGCCGCTGCTCCCGGTAGACCACTGGACGCCCAGCCGCCGCGCCTCTTTGCCTCGCGGTCCCCGCTGCGCAGCGCAGCCGGGCGTCACCACGGGGCGGCGCGGAAGACCGCCCGCCTCCGCCGCCTCCCGAGCTGGTCCGGCCGTGCCTCGGCGGCGGACTACGCTACCCGCGGGAGGGATCCGGTGTTTAGGGACTGGTTGTCGAGGTCTCCGCTCGGTTGCTCTAAGGGGGCGAGGCTGCCCCTTCCCTGGAAGCCTTCAAGAAGAGACTCGACTGCCATCTGTCAGAAATGGTGTAGGGTCTGCTTGGGGGGTGGGGTTGGACTAGATGACCTACAAGGTCCCTTTCCAACTCTGTTAATCTTAATCTGTAATTTAATGTGGGGTGGGGTCTCTGTCCCTGCGCCGGAGAAGGGGCATGAGGCTGCTCAGATGTGGCCTCTTTTTTTATTTTTTTTATTTTTTTAAACAAACAAAATATTTAAAAAAAATTCTCCATCCTCTCTCACAATTACATACAGTGTGTCGGTCCGTTACAAATCTCTTGTGCTTATAACATTTAACTAATTATCTAATTTATCATATTATCTAGCTGGTATACATCTTTACAACATTATCCTCTTATCATT
>JANHFM010000260.1:0-11818 GCA_032468115.1 Grayia smithii | reverse complement strand
TGCTGCGAGGGAGAGGAGGGGGAACTACCGAAGACTGTGCCACTTTGGAGAAAGGCATCCAGTGGGGGTCACCACAATATGAGAAACTGTATTAAAGGGTCGTGGCATTAGGAAGGTTGAGAACCACTGGTCTATAGCTTCCTGGATCTATTTTTCCCCTCCTCCTTCTATGTGCAGCCCTTTAAAAATGACTTTCATTTCTCCCCTTGGTCATCTTTTCTGTAAGCCAGACATAACCCAGAGCCTTTAACCAGCTCTCAGTCTGCTCACTATTTTGGGAGCTCTCTTCCCAACCAGCTCCCATTTGTCAGTGCCCATTCTGAACTGTGCTGCCCAGAACTGGAACCAGTGCTGTAAACAGGGTCTGAGCAAAGCAGAGTAGAATATAGCAATTAATTAATTCCTGTGGTCTGGACGCAATGTTGTTCTTAATGCATCCCACAGTAAAATTTATCTTGTTAGCAGCTGCATCACACTTCTACCAACTGCTGCCTCAGAGCTAAACTGATCTTTTGATGCCTTCCATTGGTGGCCGACAATTCCGAGATGAAACAGTGATGCCACTTTGGTAGTGATGATGATTGCTGGGACCAATTTTATCTTTAAAGTGCTGTTGGACTTTCATCTTCTCTGGCTGAAATTATTCAACCATTATGTGGCTGAAATCTCTGCAGCTAGCATCAGTACTTTGTGGCTGATAGTCCTGGGAATCCGTTAAACTTGCAATGGAACATGTATAAATAAATAAATGAATACTTTTTGCAGTTCATTCTTTTAGGCAGCTCTGAATGTTTGTGTTCTGAATGTTCATGCTCAGAAGATTCAGAAGGATCTTGACAGATTTGAGCATTGGAGGATGCTCAAGACAAGAAGCAATGGATGGAAGCTTGTTAAAGAGAGGTCCAACCTAGAACTGAGGAGGAATTTCCTGAGAGTAAGAACAATTAACCAGTGAAATGGCTTGCCTTCCAAAGTTGTGGATGCTCAATCACAGGAAGTCTTTAAGAAAAGATTGGGAAGTCATTTGTTTGAGATGTAATAGGTTCTCTCCTGCCTTGGGCAGGTGGTTAGACTTAGAAGGCCTCTAAGGTCCCTTCCAGTCCTATGATTCTGATTCCCAGTTCCAAAAGTGGATTCTGCCAAGTGATGGATGTGTAGAAATATAAGGTCAGATGAAATGACTGGGCTGCAGTTCCAGTCCAGTCATTTGCCATCAGTCACGTACCAGTTAAGCAGGTGTGAGCAAAGAGAACAAAAGATTACAGCATGTCTCATGCCTTGAAAAGGGCAGCAGAGCACAAGAAGAGAAATAATTATGTGTCTCTCGATAATTATCTGGGTATAATTAGCTGCTGCTCCTCTATTCCAAGGGGGCTTCTTTGGCCTGACATGCTCCCTCCAGACTTTCCTCTTATGTGGGAGAAGGAGTGACCCAATGAGGTCTGTTGATGCGGTGCAGATTCATGTCTCTTCCTTTCCTGTGAATCTTTTCTCTTTCACTTTCTTTTCTCTAAAGATATTTAAAACTAGCCTTTGGAACTGCTGACTGCCTGTGATGCCTCACTTCATCACCCGAGAGAATGCAAAATTCCAGGACTGGAGCTGCTATGTGCTTGTCCTGGGGGTCATCTACTGACTTTCAGACAGGATATTCTGACCCTCAGTTCCATAGAATCCTAGGGCTAGAAGGTCTTCTAGTCCAACCAACTGCCCAAGGCAGGAATGCTTATACTATACTGGACAAATGGTTGTGCAATCATTTTTTCAAAACCTCCAGTGATGGAGCACCGACAACTCTGGGAGGTAAGCAGTTTCACTGATTAATCATTCTTACTCTCAATACATTCCTTCTCATTTCCAGGTAAAAAAAATCACCCTTTCACAAACTTCCACCCATTGTCCTGCCTCAGGTGCAGTGGTGGAATTCAGCCAGTTGGCACCGGTTCAGTAGAACTTCTCACGGAAAAAAAAATCTCGCAAAGTTGGAATTGATTGATTGAACTTTTTTTTTTAAAGTCCCACAAACTTGTTTCCCTGCACACGTTGGCGAGAAATGTGACAGAGAAATGCAATGGACCTGGGAATCAGGTAGGCAAAGAAATGCTTGGGGGAAGCGAGAGCATCTGGGCTCCAGGTGATGAAATGGGCCTGTCTCTCTCCAGCAGTTGCCCAGGCCTACCAGAGGGAAGTCTGGCATCTAACGACACTTAAATGTGGCAGCATTCCAGCTCTGGCCCAGAAGTGGCAGCGGTATGGGAGCTGCCATACGCAGGACACAGAAACACAATGGAGAAATGTGACAAACCTGGAAATCACATAGGCAAAGAAATGCTCGGGGGAAGTGAAGGCATCTGGGTGGTGGTGGTTGGAGTAAGTTCCATGGTGCAGCACTGCGCAGCAATGGAGAAATGGGCAACAGAGCGGCTGGCACAAGGGAATGAGGAGGCCACTTTCCCTCTTTCTTCTCCTTGTTCCTCTCCTTCCCTCATACTGGCCACTCCATTTTGCTTTTATCCATTGCAGCGCAGCACCCAGGATTCACCCAGATATCCACTTCGATAGTGGGGCAGGGGGTAATTTAACAATCAGTTCGCCCAGAATCAGGGTGGCTGTCACAGGAAGCTCGGCACACATATGTGGCGGAGCTGGAGAATGGGGATGGGGATGGACGATGCCTCCCACAATGACCAATCTGACCCTGGGCGAACCAGTTGTTAAATTATTTGAATCCTATCACCGCTCAGGTGCTATGGAAAATAAATCAATGCCCTCTTTCCTATGACAGCCCTTTAAGTACTGGAAGATGCTATCATGTCTTCCCTGAGCCTTCTCTTCATTAAACTAAAAATATCTGTTCCCTTACGTGGTCATTGTATGATTTAGCTTCCAGAGCCTTTATCATCTTTGTTGCTCCTTCTCTGCATTCTTTCTAATGTCTCAGTATCTTTTTTGAATCATGGTAACCAGAACTGGTTTCAGTATTTCAAGCGTGGTCTCACCAGTACAGTAGAAAACAGTACTATCACTTCTCATTGCCTTGATTCTATCCCTCTGTTGATGCAGCCTAGGACTGTGTTGGCATTTTTAGCAGCTACAGCACACTGCTAGCTCATACTTAAGTGGTGATCTACTAGGAAACATCTAGATGCCTCTTACAGTTACTACTCTTGAGCCCAGTACCACCTATTCTATGCCTGTACATTTGGTTTTTCCTGCCTAGGTGCAGGACCTTACTTGTCTCACCACCGAACTGCATCTTGTTTGATAGAGCCCAATACTCAAGTCTGTCAAGATCCTTCTGAATCTTAGGTCTATCTTCCAGAGTGTTGGCAATTCCTCCTAACTTGACATCATCTGCAAATTTGATTTCTATCCCCTGATCTAGATCAAGAATCTGCAAAAGTTTTTATATTTATTATTTATTTCTTCCACTAGCACCTTGAGAACTCTTCTTTGAGAGCTCATACTATTTCTCTAGTCTCCACTATTTTTTATAATCATAACAAAGTTCTTAAAAGGGACTGTCTAGACCAGAGTCATCCTGGAGAGCTCCATGGTTGAGGGGAGATTTTATCCTGATTCATCCCCCATCCAGACCAACCCCTTTAGAACTGCCCCATGCCACTGCTTTCAAATGCTCAGGACCAAGTACAGAAATAGTCCTTTCCTTCCACTGCACACATGCCCCAACCTAGTACAAAGAGAGAAGGGACCTTTCTCATCCATTATTGTCCAACAGAAATGCAAAGAGTTCCTTCAAATCTATTTTTTCCCTAATGAAAAGAAAGTCATAAATGCTTAAGAAAGGAAAAACACAAAGGCTCCAGGGGTTGATCATAAATGTGGAGAAAGATTAAAATTAGGATGTGCTTTGCTTATAGTGTAACTACACAGTTTATTTAATTTGTCTACAAAAGCTGTATCTGTGGCAGACAATTGAAATGATGCTTTAATTGTTCTTTGGTATAATAGATGGATGCAACCTATCATGTGTATATAGACAAAACAGAGTCAGTTTGGTGTCATGACTAAGGAATCAGGCTAGAAACAGGGAGACCTTGAGTTCTAGTCCTGCCTTAGGCATGAGGCCAGCTGGGGGACTTTAGGCCAGTTATTTCTCTCAGCCCTAGGAAGAAGAAGGCAAGGGCAAACCAAGAAAAGTCCAGAAAATGCAGTATCCAGGAGTCAAGACTGACTCAAAGGCACAGTCAAAAAATAAATAGTCGCAAAAAATGTAGTCAGAAAGCAAGAAGTGTTTAAGATTGAAAAAAGCCAGGAAAACATGGAGTAATTTTGATGCAAATAAAAAATGTCTGGGAAATGAATGAAGCAAACTAAAGAAGGAGCCTTCAGTAGAGTTAACAGAATTTAAATAAAAGTAAGTTAATTATTTGGAATGAAACCAAAGTGAAGACATGCTGGAAGGAACATTTTAAAGATATATCTTTAAAATATTGAGAATGAGAATGATAGTGACGTGTAAAAGAATAGAATTAATGAATGTACACAGGTTCATGCTCAAAGGGAGTGGAATTTTAAGGAAGTCTTCAAAGCTGTGATAATGTTGGAAAGTCTAAGTGGTTCAGCAAGAAAGATAACTCTGTATGCAGCCAATGCTCTGCTCAAGGAGTGGCCATCTGATGAGAACATATGGAAGAATGTCATTCTTTTGACCATGGCAGCTAAAAAAGCAGCAAGAAGGAATTTAGGAACAATCAGTGACTAAATTTGGTATTTATGCCTGGAAAGGTGTTTGGCAGATTAAATGGATACAAAAGATGTACCAGAACTAAGAACACATTTCCTAACGGTGAGAGTAATTAATGCGTGGAACAACTTCACTGGATAGCCATTTGCTCAAAATGGTATAGGGTCTCCTGTTTGAGCAGGAAGTTGGATTAGAAGACCTTCAAGTTCCCTTCCAACTCTGTTATTTTGTTATTCTATTGTTTTGGTGACAATGAACACAATCTGACAAATGCAACACAGTTTTCTGTTAGGGAGAGTGTGCAAAGCAGATCTTTGTTCTTCACCAGATCACAGAGAAGTACCTGAATATAAGAAAAGATTATTGTTCTTGTTCTTTATAAATTACCCATAGTCATTAAATAGTAAGCTGAGCAGTATATACATTTGATAACTAAATTGTCAACATCCAGCTCGAGAATCCAAATAAAACTCCCAAGTTCTTTCCTTTTCTCAAAACCTTACTGTTTATTGAATGCACTGCATGGTAATGTCGAAGCAAAACTAACTCTGAGGTTCTCAGAATTAAATGATACTTTCTCCAGCCACCTCCCAACCTCTCACAGAGTCCATGTAAACAAATTCTCTTTGTTATGGGAACTGTCTGCTTCAACTCCACATTTGCTACGATGTCTTTAAAAAGGTTTCAGGCTCTCACAGTCTTAGCGATTGAACAAAAACAACTTTTTTCTCTTAGCTTTTTATCTTTTTTTATTTTTTTCTATTTTTATCTTACAATAAACTAATAAAAAAGAAATGAATGCTAGGATTAGCAAACATTATTGGGCTTCCAAAGAGGAGGTAGGAATCAAGAAACAATGGGTGCTTCTCCAAAGATGCTGATTAGTCCTTTTGGAGGGGAGGGGAAGGCTGGTGTCAAAAGAAACCAAGCAGGCTTGAGCCTATATAAATTAAAATGCATCCTGGAAAATTTCACCCACAATTTAAATTTATAAAATTCCCAGAGCCATCCCAATCCCCACTGAATCCCCGTGCTTGAATTAGGAATTGCAAGATGTCTATGGGTATCTTTTTCTTCCTCTCCAATCAGTACAATTGTGCAATTCACAAGCCAGCAGATGAAAAACAGTGGTTCTGAGACTCAGACTATCCATGGCAGTTTGTAAAAGAATTGAGCCTCTCGTGGCAAGGAACAATTGTGCTGGGCTGTGAAGATCCCTGTGGGCTGGGAAGAAGCATGTTGGTAGAGAATATATGTATTTCATAACAAGCAAACAGTTCTGTTGTCCAAGAATAGAGCTGATTTTTTATTAATCATCTCCTAACAATCTGTTGTTTATCTATTATTTTTAAAGTGTTAGGGAGATTAACCCAGGGAGGAAAATTTGCAAGAGAGAATATTAATTTATGCAAAAAACCAAGTCTTAATTTTTTTGATGTGAGAATCACCTAACTGGTGGTGGAAATTAATGTATGTGCCAACTGAAAGACTAGGGCAGGGCAGCTGTGTTTAGACTTGAACAATTGGACTCCTAGCAGCATCAGAAATGTTCAGGCTCAGACTCTCTGCGTAGTGAAGAAAATTAACACCCACCCCTCTTAGAAGAATGAAATATTCTAGGAAATATTAAAAAGGCAGAACATTATATTTCCCTAGAGGAGAAAAGGAGAAACATTTTTTTTAAAAAAAACAAAGCAACTCCCTGCAGCTTCCTGTCTTCCAATTCAGCTCCAGGGTGATGGGATTAAGACCTTCAACCTCAGGACATGATCGGATTAGCTTCATTATCTCATCACTCAGCAAGATTCAACCAAGCCAGGGACTCAAGACAACCTACAAATTTACCCCTGCATGGCCCCATTGGAGTCTGACAACCAATCAGGATACCTGCCCTTTCACAGGAACAGGAAGCTCCAAGCCCCCACCCCCCCATGTGCTCAGTTGCCCAGGACCTCAAATCATGTGGTCCTGTCCACCATTAAACCATGTTTCCAAACAGCTTCCATGTTTCCAGTGTCTTTCTCCCCACTTGGAACTGAACCCAGGTAGACATTTCTTCCAACAATGGAAAGTGCATGGAAGGAAAGTAGAACCAAGTGAAGAAATAGCTGTATCAACTGTTCCTCCCTTGCTACTCCTGAATTAACTGTTGCCTCAAAAACAACAGCAGTTGCTGGTAATGGGAGCATCCACAGGAGAACTCCAAAATTCAAGATGGCATCCATGATCGAAGCCCAACCTCTTTTATGAATACATCTTGACTTTTTTTGAAAGGCAATTGTGAGATAGTCGCAAAAGTGAGATGATGGTGCCTGGGACTAAACAGACTCTCAGATACATCTATATGCACAATATCCATTACAACTTAAAGTGCTTTTAAAAAACCCCCACAGAAATATCATTCAATTTGAAGGTAAAATATTTCACACCCTCCAAACAGGAGCATAATCTAGACTTTGGAAACCAGATGGTCTTTCAGCATCTTTTGTTTAGGAATGATATTTAAATTATAAGGGAGTATTGGGATGAAGAGAATTTAGCAATGAAACACAGGCAGTTGTAGGAACAAGCAACATCAGTTCGTATTTGTTGTCCCTACTACTATGACTGGACTATTAACTCCAGTTCCACCACTTGAAATAAGCTTGCCCATCCTCAATAAATAAGTATTCTGTATACAATTGCTATTTGTGATGTTTGTTCTTTTTTATTTTACTTTTTTTTTAAAGTTAGAGAAAATGAGGAGGGTCTCCAATAGAGATCCCCTTGCTTTTGCAGTGTGTTCCTGTCCTTCCCTCTCTTTCTGTCTCTGTCTCTCCCTTTTAAAAGCGAAAGAAAGAAAATCCAAATTCCTCATTTGTTGAGCTTGAAATCCTCTGCACATTCCCACAAACTATTTCCTTTTCTCTTCCTTTTTTCCCCCCCATCCTCAGGCTCCCTCCCTCCCTCGCTCTTCTTTTAATGAAGAGAAGTTCAGAAAGGGTTTTTTTTCTTTCTCTCTCTCTCTCTCTCTCTCTCCTCCCCCCTCCCTCCCCATGAATAGATGGTCGGCACCTGGGAGTTATGAATTTTAAAGTGATCATTTTCTTTCAGCCCGTCCGGGACAATGGGGATCTCCTTTTGACTCAGTTTCACAGCTTTGAGAGGCTCTCAGATCAGCCACATTCCAATCAGATTGGAGTCAGATCAGAGCCGCCTTCGACCGCATCAAGGTCTCTCACAGAAAGACAAGGAGCAGATGGCCAACACCAACCTCGCCTCCTCTTTTCAGACGGGAAGGGAAGGCAATGTGGGAAAAGCGTTCCCCCAGCATTGCCTATTGAGGGCTGAATAGGACCACCACAGGCCACCAGCCTGTAGGTATGAACCTCTGTTAACAGATGGTGAGATCATTATGAGCAATTAATTCCTTTAATGTATCAGTGGGAACATGCTGGAAAGGATGAGGCAGGCAGGGAGTGAATAGTGAGTGCCTCACTCCTCCGGGAGATTGGCTGGCCCAACAGCTAAAGGATGGGAATTGGCTTTCAAGGCCTCTGATGTACCCACTGAGAACCACTGGGAGCTCTTGGAAATGCATGGCCAAACCATGGTTTTTCATTACCTAATAGGTCCTTACTAGGTTGATTTGCATGATTAATCACAGTTTTACAGAGAGAGAGAGAGAGAGACACAGAGACAGAGAGAGTTCCCAGAGGTCATTTTTACTGACATAAGCCATTCAAAAGCTGGGTTTTTTTTAAAGAAAGTAAAAAGTTACCAATCTGTAGCAGGGTTATAAAGAGAACTCAACAAAATCTGATGTTCTCAATTTAAAACGAAAGGGGAGAGATCCTGAATTATCTGTGTATCCCTGGCTAGCTTTAAAATGTGTCAGTGCTGTTTAGGTTCTATTGGAGAATTCAACCAGCTCCATTCAGCTACAGAACACTCTACCACAATGCCAATGTCCTTTTTAATTATTACGTGCCATCAAATCATCGTTGACACTTAGCAACTAGGTACTGTAGGTAGATGTCTTCTATGACATTGTCCCTAACCTAGTCCTTTAGCTCTTCCAACTGTAGTGTCACTACATCTGACTCCATCCACCTGGCTGTTGATTCATCTACTTTTTCTCCACCGTAATGTCATTAGCTGCTAGTTATTATATATAGGAGCAAGGTAAAGCCTGAATCCTGCTCAACGAACCTTGTGAATAAGCCCACGAATGGTACTAGCTGGATGTGAGAGAACTTATAGCTTGGATGCTAGGAATGAAAGGAAGCTTCCTTTTTCTGTCAGATATCTGAGTGCAGAAGAGGATGGCATATACCCTTCCTACCTGCTAGCCTTTTGACTTAATTGCATGCACTTCTATCCATGCAGCAAGTCTACCCCAAATATTTGGGTCAACGTATTAATTATAGCTCAAATAAATTATCCATGCAGCATCAACACTGCCCAAATAGCTTCCAGTTAAATTTATTTTTTGCAACTGAAAAAAATTTCGTTTCCAAGCAAGGGGAAGGCATTTCATCCATGTGATCTGTTGTGTCCTAAATATTTAGATGTGGGTTTAGTCCAACTAGTTCTCCATGCAACTCTTCTTTGTCCTTTGTCACTGGCTTTGCTGGCCAGGACTGGGTCATCAGTGGAATATTCTGGCCAGTTCTTTCCATCTTTTGCTCAGGAACTTAACTTTACAAGATTGTCTCTTTCTTTGATTCACTTACATTTCAGCTTGGATAACCTTTACTTTAACTCATGTACTTAGGCAAAATAAGGGATATATATATAAATGGTGGTTTGTAGCCTATAAAACTTTCTGAACATCAACTGAATTGTTGTGGTTATGTCCTAATTGTGCCTTCCCCCAAAATCCAGTTTTTCATTTATTTATTTCACTTTTGAAATCCGGGGCTACAGTTGATAGCTCTTTGGTCTGATCTAGCAAGCTGCTTTTTAAATCCTTTTATTTTTAAATCCTTCTTGAAATATAAGCATTTTCTCAGGGAATGACTAGTGAAATTATACCACCAGTTTGCTGCTGAGCTTTAAAGCACTGGGAAATAATGTGCTGCAAATGCCACAATTCATATTAAAAATGACACACTTTTTTTTCTTTTTTCTTTTTTTGCCTATAATTAAGTCATTTCAGTTGTGTTCTATTCCTAAAATTTACATAATTCCACAATAGGTTACATAAGTAACAGCAAATGATTGTTAACCTTGAAATCTGTTATCTTAATTGAGTAAATCTGGCTTTAGTTCAAAAAAACTTAAGGCAGAATTTAAAAAAAAAATCATTGCAAAAAAAATAATTCCTGCTGCAACTGAATTGATGGGGGAAGGGCAGTTGTTTGTTGGGGTTTTTTTCATTGTTTTTGTTTGTTTGTTTTTCTTTTCTTTTTTTTCCCATTGTGCAGATGGGGGAACATTTTCTACACAGCTAGGAAGGCCCTGATACACATTTGCCGTTTCCTTCTCATTCTTTGCACTTTGCATTTGTGCCACATTCTGGAAAGCCTTGATAAGAATATCAGCATGTGGAATCCAAATGTCTAACTTGCTGGAGATATCTCTTCCCTTTTATCCTCTGCCCTCCCATGTTGCTCAGCCCCTTTTAAATTTTCCACCACCACCCCGTTCCAACATGTTATAACACATCAGCTACACAATTTCCAAAAACTCTGCAGATATTTGAATTTAGGAAGTTGAGGGGGGGGGGGAGAAAAATGCAGATTTTTGCAGAGAAGCAGATAGACAAATTCCACCACCCTCTTATTGAAAAGAATTACAGATAAATCTTCTTCCAGAATGGAACCCATTACAAAGGAATTGGGTGAAATCTACTCCTTCCGGCACCATCCAACCATTGTCAGACTGCTTGTGACACCAAAGGAAAATTATGGGGATGTCCATGTTATTTTTCTATCAAACAGACACCGGCATTCTTGAGTTTGGTTCCCCAGACTGACATCGGGGAATGCAGGTGTCCTCATACAATTCATCTCTGGCTATTCCTGAAGACTGACATAATTGTTAACCACTTCCCGCATAACCTACCTTAGGAAGTTACAGTTGTGGGTATGTTTGGCTGTACTTTAGGGGAAAAAAAAGAAAGAGAAAAGGCAGTGATTACTTGGCTGTTGGAGAACACAAAGAGAACGGGAGGGGGAGCTGCAATTTCTGCTTCGCTCACAATGTACACCATTGTGTTGCAGCAATATAAATGGTAGGGTCTCAGTGCTAACCCATATCACTGGAAAAGAAGAATTCACACTGTGAATTACCATTTTTTCCCAGCATCTCACCCTCATCCAGGACAGCACAATAATAAACTAGACGCTCCTTTGTCTGTAAAAACATTGTTCTTCGTTACAACATGAAAAGCATGTAGGCTTTCTATAGAGGCACTGCCGCCGCCGGAGGAGGCGAGGAAGGATGGAGGGATCGTTCTGATCATCAGTTCACCTGACAGTAAGACAGACCTGCCAGGTACCAATCTGCTCCTTAGCAGTCTATTTGATGCCAGTTAAGTTAGGGCTCTGTCAGGTTCAGAAGTTCAGGAGAAACACCAGATTTGGAAGAGACTGCAGGGAAGATGATCCAATTGCCACCCACAAAAGGCTCACATAAATCACCTGTGTGCGTGCTATCTGGATAAAATGGAGCAAATCAGAAGGATTATCCTACTAAGAGGATTGATTTTGGTAAGCGGAAGCCATTCAGGCTGGCAATTTAGAATGTAAATGAAAGAATCATATTTTTGTCTGATAGAAACGGCTAATCAATCACAATTCAGGATTTCTATTTGTCTAGCCTTGCTTTTCTTTGCTATTGTTCCAGGCAAGGTTGAAGGTGTGCTGTCTCTCCAGAACTGTTGTTTGTGATTCCACCATCCTTTCACTTCATTTTTCCTATACACTTAAAGCTGAAAATCCCCAAACTTGAAAGAATGAAGGGGGGGGAAATAAAATCAGCAAAAATCAAGATGAGCAGTTCCCCTCTTTTTGGCCAATTTCTCCTTTTGGATACAAATTCGGTTTTTCTTTGCTGCTTCCCTACTCTGTAGCCAGAACATCCTTTTCTTACCCCCCTTTCCTTTCAGAGGAACTTTAAATCAAT
>JANHFM010000259.1:198714-232846 GCA_032468115.1 Grayia smithii | reverse complement strand
CACACACACACACACACACACACACACACACACAGAGAGAGAGAGAGAGAGAGAGAGAGAGAGAGAGAGAGAGAGAAGGGAGAGAAGAAGCAACCCTTGCTGGTTCCTTTGCAACAAAGTAGAAATTCTAATGGGTTTTCATTGGGCTTCTTTTTATATTTGAACATATCCAGTCCAAGAAGTCCTGTATTTGCATTCCAACTTGCAATTATTAAACCATTTCCACATTTCAGAGATCACAAATAAAGAATGTATAAACCCAAGTAAACTACCTGCATCCATTCAGTGCCTAAGTTGAACTACTGTAACTATTCCTCTGCACTTGTGGAGGTTTGTACCCGTCATCAGATCTCAGACAATGAAGTGATCTTTTCATAACAACCAAATCACAGAGGGTTTCTTCATCTTCAGATTGCTAACTCTGCATTAACAGAAACCCAACTCTAACATGGGATCTGCTTTATAAATGGGGCCAGAAACTATTTGGCACAGATCATGATAATCAAGGAAGACATCAAACTCTGAACTATTCATGACAGACAAGTAGAAGTCAAAGAGTTATTTCAAAAACGTTAAAGATGTGGAATTTTTGACTTCTTTATTTCAAAGGGTGTACATAGCAAACTGCCTTTGAGAAATATTGGCAGAATATCCAAGAAAAATCCAAGAAAAACAACTGATAGAAGTATAGAAAAAATATGTGCATTATTTATGTTTATGATGAAAAAATAAATATTATGGTTTTATAATAACTTGATATAACATTTTTCAGTTATCAGAAACAAGAAATTTCTGGCATACATAATTGATTCGTAACTTTACTGTAAACCAGACTTTTAAATCAGTATAATGAACTGTATAGTCCAATACACCTGTTGTGTATTAACTATTAGACTGGCTTGAGTGAAAAGTATCATAATTTTTATTCCATGCACAATTGATTTTTCTTATCCAAAGTTGTTTCTCAGTATACCAGTATTTCTCAAGTACTGTTGCTATGCAACTACTACTTTTGATGCATTCTAAGAGTCCTTCATAAATTGTATTGGCAATCTAACAAAATAAATTGACTGGCAATTGGGAAGTCTGTTGTAAATAGCATTTGGTACTGCTTATATGAGGCTCGGAAACATAACTTTCAAAGTCAATTATTTTAAAATGAATACAAGAAAGACAGCAATTGTTTTGGCAGATTTCATTCTTTGCTTGTAATAAACTACAACTGACACACCATTGGTGTTAATCATATAATGCTGAAAGCAAAAACTGAAGAAGCAAAATGTTATAATTAAATATGATTATAAATCTATAGCTGTAATGTTTTTAATCCAAATTATCTGCTTAAAGTAGGTTAGGTAACCCTTTCAGTCCATCAGACATGCATATTTGCATAATACATATAATACAATATATTGTATATACAATATACAATATAATACAATATCTACCGAATCCTAAACCTGGATTAAGCCTGCTGGTTTGTATGTGTGAAACGACATTTCTTTTTCTAGCAATCTTGGTCCAGTTACTAGCTAAAAAAATGATATAGTTTTGGCTAACAAAATTAATTTGGCTAACAAATTAACAATTTCTGGGCTTCATATTTGTGATGAACTTATTAGGTAGTTTAAAGCTATTTTACCTCAACTGTCAAGGCAAAATGATAGTTTCAGGATGCTATTTATTACCTTATAATTAAAGCATGTGATATATAAAACCAAAAGTATTATATGAACATTCATAAAAAGAAACTGAAATACAATGTAGCCAATCCAACAAGAGTTAAAGTAACATGCCCAAGGTCCTATGAACCATCTTTTAAGAATTATTTAGTTATTTATTTATTGATTTGATTTGATTTGATTTCAATAATCACCCATCTCGGAAAATGACTCTGCGTGGGTCAATAAGGGGGAAAAGAATGGAAGAAATAGAAGGCTACTAACGGATTCATAAAGTGTCAATATGTCATTGAAAACAATGGCAGTGAAAGCCATTAATTGTTTTCAATGACATATTGACATTTTGGGACACCATACTGAACATTTTTGGAACTGTTATTAAATCCTAATTCTTAAAGGAGTATAGAAATTAATTTCTTTAATTAGGTAGTGGTCAAATGCAAGAACGAAATCTTGAATTTTTTGCAGAAGCACCTGCCTTCTGTCACTGAGCTGTTTCTCATCATAGCACATGCTAGTTCAGTTAGAGCCAGCAAGTGGAAAAAGAATCCAAGGAATAATGGCTGAAGAAATAAACAGAAGGTGCAACATCTAGCAATAGATCTCTTTCTAAATGGGCAATTATGGCTTGGCTTTTCTCTGGAAGCCCTGTTGAAAAAGAAATATCTGCCTTGATGGAATAGTATTTCAAAAACTCATAATAAACTACATTATTTTCTTTTAATGTTTTCCCTTGTAGAACATGCTTATTTACTGCTCTCAAGGTCAAGACAAAAGTCTGAGAAACTAAGTATTTCTGAAGCCTCAAAGGAAGAATATAAGAACACTTGAAGTAAATAATAATGGATTTATATAGAATGAAGAAATATCTATCACCCAAATCAGGGGTGAAATCCAGCAGGTTCTGACAGATTCTGGAGAACCGGTAGCGGAAATTTTGAGTAGTTCGAAGAACCAGAAAATACCACCTTTGGCTGGTCCCCGAGTGGGGTGGGAATGGAGATTTTGCAATATCCTTCCCCCAGGAGTGGGGAGGGAATGGGGATTTTGCAGTATCCTTCCCCTGCCCTGCCCACAAAGCCACACCATGCCCGCCAAGCCACACCCACAGAACCGGTAGTAAAAAAATGTGGATTTCACCACTGATCCAAATTTTTCTGACAATAATTTCAGAATACTTAAAGATCGTGATTCAAAAAATTACAATACCTAAGGTGTGACAAAATGCAGCTGTGAGAAATTCCAGATGTACACTTCAGTTATGAGTTTTGATTATGAAGTTTTAAATGTGCCAGACCATTAATGTTACTTAAAAATATTAAAAGATGTCACACCATATATTTTCGAGGAAAATTATTTGGAAAAAAGTGGCAATGAATTATTTTAAAAACATTTTCATTTCAAGAGAAGTAGGAAAGGAGGACACATTGAAGATTGTATTTCATACACTGTAATATCTAATTACCTCTTTAACAATATATAAAACTAGATTCCATAAAAACTGCAAAATTAATACTTTAATAGAAGAACATTTGTCTCAGTACTTTATTCACCCCCTCAAATTAACAAGGAAGCAAATTGTTAATCTACACAAAATGGGTATTAAATATATATATGGTCTGTTTGCACAAATGCATTCATAGAAATGACAGAATTGATGCATTAATCAACTGTGATCTGTCAATAGGGTTAAACGCAATGCATAAACCTACTTCTTGGCTATGTTAGTGATTTTGATTTGATGTTTCTCAGCTGCTTTGTAATTTAACTTTGTAATGTTTGTAATTGTTTTTGTTTTAATTATGTTCACTGCTCAATGTCACTGATTGAAATAGACATACATATAAAATAGATAAATAAGTAAAATTTCATTTTACTATCAATATTAGGAAGGCAGTAGTAAATTGATCTTGGAAAAAGGGGTCCACAAGAATTGATGCAGTTAGTACTTCAGGTATGTTAACACAGGAGACCAGATCCTAGGCTTGATGCAGAATTCAAGAAATAACACAGAACTTTAACATCATATACTATTTGTCCTTTTCCAAGAAAACAACTTGATCACCAGGAATCAAGCTTGATCAGTGTGAATCTTTGTTTTTTTAAATCTTACTTAAAAGAATAATCTGTAGATCGAAGACTATTTATTTTTTATAAGTAGCTAAATGACATAGCTATAAAAATAACATTTAGTATCCAGCCAGTTATTTTCAGGACATGTTCCACTTCACATTCATTCACTTGAATTCCAAAATTGACTGGGAATTAATAAAATCAAGCCATCTGTAGGTCATAGATGTGCACCTTGGAATTCTCAAACAATCCCATATGTCATGTGTAGAAGTAAAAAATAAAATAAAATACCATATACCATTATAGTCACAATAATACATGCTCTGCACCTAGATTTATATACAGCCCCACAGAGCTTTACAGCACTGTCTGACCAGTTTACAAATGTCAGCATATTGTCCCCAATGAGCTGGCTCTTCATTTTACCGACTTTGGAAAGATGGAAGGCTGAGTTAACCTTGAGCTCATCAGGATCGAATTCCAGACTGTGGGCAAGGTTAGCCCACAGTAATATATTCTAACCACTGCACTACCATGGCTGATAGACCATGTAGCATTATAAGCCCCAGAATATAACTTATTTTTCCCTTTATTGCTGTTTCTTGAAATTACAAAGACATTGTAAAATCTTGCTAGTTTCTTATTTTTGGCAAATGATAACATGATAAAACTTTGCTTTGCAATTCTTGCAGTTACAATGTTTTTTGTTATCTCCATTTATGATATCCAGATTACATGTAAATAATTTTGTCTAGACGTAACATCCCTGATTCAAACCATAATTATGATGCCACGTAGGAGTAGAAAACAAACTTCACCCACCTTATGTCCGTCTTAATGTAAAATATTTTATTAAATTTAAAATCAATAATCAAACTGGATATAAACACTGGTTCTCTTCATTCTATCGGTGAATCAGATTAATATAAGGTATTGCTGTTCTTAGTCAAAGCAATTTTTTTCAATCATACTTCAACGTTTTGCTGAGCTATCCTTAGAAACTCTGTTTGAATCTGTCCTAATTTGTTTAAAACAAACTCATTTAAAAATCCTTTGGGCATAATTCTGACTTATAATTAAAACATTATAGTTTTAATTTCTTTCAATTTTAGGGTTATTGTTTTTATCGTTATTACATTGGTCAATCTGAAAAATAAAAGAAGTTAACTAGATATACCCTTCAATTGTGCTGGACACTCTCTGATCAAGGTTAATAGAAATGGTAGTCCAGTACAATGGAATCTCCCTGAATAAAATTTTCCTTCATGCATCATTCTAAACTATAATGTAATTTACTTAGTTTTTCCACGTATGATCTACCCATTACATAGTGTAAAATGCACACTAGGTTATGATCTGTTCAGCAAATCAGTTTTAAAATTCAAGTTTATTATATATGCACTGTGTACTGTATGGCAAGGAAAGACAAAACCATCCATGAGAAATTAGACTTAAGTTTCAAGCTGACAATTTTATCAATGTGTCATTTTGTTAGAAGCAGCTTGCTTTATTAGATTCTATGGTTCATTGAAAGAGAACTCCTCACACAGCTCAAACAAATCCATTAGGTACATGTTTGCCAGCATGTGCAAATACCTAAGCAAGATACTAAGCAGACTTAAGTTTAGGGGCCTTGATCGTTTAAAGTTCTTAAATCAGGTATCTGTTTTATTCCTTCAATGCTTATAATGAGCGCTGCTTTTTAACAAAAAGAAACTTCAAGGAGTCATGCTCTCCTACTGAATGTATGGGCTTTTCAACACTTGTAAACAACCAGTCAAACAATGTTTTTACTTCCATGTCTCCATATTATTGAATAGAACCTGTCACCAACATATTTGTGAGATAACATTAAGTAATCTTGGTGTTAAACAATATTGGTGCTGAAGTAGCATTGTATCTCCTTAAGCCAACAGCATCCAAAAATAGCTGCCAGGCATTTTAAGCCTGTTACATTTCACTATCCATCAGAAATGAAGTCAGAAGAGACTTAAAAAGACACTTATTGGTCATTTCAAGATAATGCTGGCATTATCTGTTGCTGTTCTATTGTTGTCTCTCAAAAGAGCTGGTCACAGCTGGAACATGAAATGTAATGAAAACTATTTGCTGGGACCTGAAATCATGTGAAATGATCTAATAGTGAAATAGCACAAGAGTGAAATGTTGTAACTGGCTCATTACTTTCAGAACAAATTATGTGGAGGAATTTGGTAATCAGTTTTTGATGTCTACACAAAAAAGAAAAGCAGAAGAAATCCTAAGTGAAAATGCTGCTTGTGACGCAGTTTTATTCCTTTTTTTTTAATCCAGCTTGGGTTGCAATACAATGAGTATAGGAGGAGGGTCATAGGAAGGAGCTTAAGAGAATCTTGGAGTCAGACACACTCCATTCCTGCTGTAGTAGTGTGATTGGCAGATATTTTTTCCACTAGCTGAAAAAGCCAGGAGGAAGATAAAAATAAATCTGATGGAATCAACCTAATGCTTTCTTTATCAAATGATTCAAAATCAAGACAATACTATTTGGCTGTAAGCAGAAGAGAAGCAGACATCAAAACAGGGATTGACCATGGGAGCAGGAAATTTCATGCTTCTATAGTTTTGCAAAATGGATAGACATCTCTTTAAATCAGCAATGCGACAGAGACTTAGCTACTTCATCTCTGCACACATTTCCTGTTTGCACAATAAAACAGTACTCCAAAACTTAAATCATATTGCATCAGGGAAAGACTAGAGAACTTGATGTTCACAAGATGTTTTAAAAGTTTTTTCACAATCATAAAACAATCTCTTGGATTTACCCATTATCAAGATCAGCATCAGAGGAAACCATGCCTGCCCATCTCATTATTTGCGGCTCATTAGAGGCTCAAGAATCTGAATCTACTGTAAGTCTCATCATAGATAATAGAGTCACATTTGCTTTATATCAGTCACTTAAATTCTGTCTTACTGGATTCTTGCCTTTTGTATAATAAATGTTACTTATTAAATATTTTTTGTGCACGTTTAATTGGCTCATCCAGAATGCTAGGAAAAGCTTGATAAATGTTTTAGAATCAATGTCCATTATAGGCAGTCCTCAATTTATGATCATAATTGTCTCAGAATTATGATTATAAGTTACTGTGGTAATAAGTTGAGGCATTGCATGATTGGACTTGAGTTTTTGACAATTTTTGTGGTGATCATTAAATGAATACAGCAAATGTTAAACAAGCAGAATCAATTCATTTTCTCCAATAGGCATTTTTTGTCAGTGATCAAAAGGACATATGGGAAACTGGCAAAAAAAAAAACCTTTGCAAATCAGTCACATACAGGACACTACAAGTGGCCATAAAGGTGAGTCAGTTGCCAAGTACCCAAAATGCCATGGAGAAGGTACATGCGGTCATCATAACTTCAAAAACAAATGTTAAGTAGCTTCAGGGGCGTCTATAACTTTGAATGATCATTGAGCAATTGGTTGTAAATTGAAGACTACCTATAATCCCAACAAGTTTGACTAATGGCAAGGAACTGTGGAATTTGTACAACTGCACTGAAACATCACTATCTGTTTTTTGTCTTTAGAGGAATTCAATTGAATAAGATTAAAATAAAATTCTACAGATAGTTCTCGAGATACAACCATAATGGAGCCTGCCCATTATGGCCATATGTTGCGACAGTCATTAGTTGAAACAGTCTCAATTAATGACCCCATTCCTTGCTCTCCCTGATGCAAACATTAAATGAAGAGAGTTGTTAAACTGAACACCAGGGTACGGGGGGAGCCCTCAGAGGGGAAAGGCCATCAGTTCGGAAGAAGCACCTGGCCCTACAGGATCAGTTCCTTACAGGGCCTCATGGCAAATTCCTCCTATTTTGCACCATGCTCTAGTGCACAATACTGTGTTTTTTTTAAAGAAGTCTTAATTTTTTAAGGAAGCTCCATTTTCTGAGAAGGATCAAATTGTTTGTGCAATTTGTGGGGCGCCCTTAAGAAATGGAGGCCCTTTTAGAAAAAACTTTACAGTATCGCAAGACTAGAACATGCTGCAAAATTGGAAGAGTTTGCCATGAGGCTGATTAAGGGACTGATCCTGCAGGGCTGGGTGCCTCTTCGGAACTGAAACAACAGGTAAAGTTAGGTGTTGCGGACCTGAGAGCAGGCTTGAAGCGCTGCAAGTCCTTGGGTGAGATTTCTCTTTGATTGCTGGAATTGGCAAACTCCGTCTGCCCTGATTTCCCCTTGATTGCTGGGTGCAAAGGAAACTGGAGGCTCACAAGCTCCAGTTGATTTGCACCGCTATATATGCCTGATCTCCATTGGGTAGATGAATCGCTGCAGGGAACCAGCAGAGTGGGTGGGTAAGTGCTACAGCTTCCCTGAAGTCCATTGAAAGAGTGAATGCAAGGGTACTACAGCAGTCATAACTTTGAAACAGGGTCACAAGCAGCTTTTGGAGTGTCTTGTATAACTTTGAACAGTCGCTAAGTGATCTGTCATAAGTCAAGGACCACCAGTATTTTCTAGGTATGATTAAAAGAAATTCCTCAACCTTGGAAAATCAGAGGCTACTGTTATAGTTCCTGGTTATAAAACTTTCCAGATGGTGCTGAATTTCATGTCCTAGTATTCCTCAATGATTAAGTAACTTGAGGTTACTGGGACTTTTGTTCAGTAATTTATAGGGATTAGTTTCTCCCCAACCCTCGTAATTTTTTCAGAAAGTACTAATCAAGGAATCTCTTCCTTTTTTTAGTATGTATTATTAGTTTGCAAGAACACGGATTGTTCTGGAGCTTTGTAACTTTTCAAACAACTTTGTTTTCAGAATCTTTGTACAGTAGTATGCTAAAATGTTCCTTGTGTTGTGCCAGTGCTCAGCCCACATCCAATTATGGTTTTGGCTGTGATGCATTTTTGTGGGTGTGTAGAGAATGAGACATAAGTAAAAGGTTAGGCCATGTTACACAGCAACTGTTGGCTGCTTAGATATTATGGACAAGTTTTTTTCTTTTAGAAAGATGAAAGTAACTCTTAACCAGTAAGCAAGACATAGTAATTTATTGACTTGACTTCCAGAAAAGTGGTTCAGTGTTAAAAAAAAAAATTCAGAGCTGAAGAAGCAAAAATTTTTGTTTTTAATTAGATTTAATATATCAAGAATATTTTTAAAAACATGGAATTGATCTGCTTTTTGAGAGTACCATGATAGTTCCACAAAAATTATCTTTGTATAAACAGATCTGAAATAATATCAGAAACTCCAAAATCACAATTAAATGTATACACCTGAAATTATAGAAAATTAGTATAGATCCGAAACATACCACAGCTAAAATACTATGTAACTTTTTTTCTGGAAGCAGCAGCAATGTATTTAGTTTAGCAGCAATTGCTTCTTAGCACAAGATGCATAAGCTGAAATAAAGTATAAATTGCTCTGTCATCTCTCTGCATGAGGAAATTCATTTCAACAGTTACTTTCACTTGCCAATAAACCTCACTTTTTTGTTATGCATATTTCAAAACAGATAATTTAACATGCAAGTGACCTTAAAACTATCAAATGTGCAGCTAGTTTATTGAGCCAATTTGTTATCTACCCAGCTAAATTCATATCCAAAAACTTTCCAAATCTATCAAGTATATCTTTCTCTGGTTAGCTGAAAAGAAGATAACAGAATATACATTTCATGTTTCGCTCATTCATAGTGTCATATAAAAGCAACAGCTGTAAGGGGGAAAACCCAATTCTAATCCTAACTTTTTTATGAATGTAATAAGGTCAAAATTCAATCCATAAATCCTGAACATTTCCTGGCAATATTAAAATAAAAATCTATTTCTTATTAGTACTTCCTACTATACAAAGCATGTAAAAGTACCTTAGCAACCCTTTTAATTACTTTTAAAAGAAATATTTTGCCCAATTTTGGAGATTTTAGTATTGATACAAATGAATTCTATCATCTTCAAAAAGCACTTATATTTGTTGCTATTCATGGTGGAATAAAAACCCTCTTTAGTATTAAAATGGACCACCAGTGCATTACATTTAAGCAAGGTCAAGAAAAAAAATTAAGTATTTTTTTATTATTCAAGAGAAGTTGTAGAAACAACCTTAATATAAAGGCACAGGAAACAGTTTTGATAACCAAATTAAACAGTTACAGTACAAAAGACAATTTTTATGCACATACAAACCCCAAACATCTCATTCAAAAATATTTTACCATTATTCATGGGCAATGATTAAAAATATAAATTGTCCCTGTACAATAAATACTTGATAGGTGCAAATTGAATAAAACTTATTGCTTTCCACATAGGTGTTTTCCCTGTAGACTGAAAATTATGGACTCCTTTTATCATTAGAATCCTGCTTATCAGCCCAGTATTTCAAGAGGAACCATGAATTCCAACCTTAAAGTCCCAGGAAACATTGGCAGTTGAACCAACTCAGTAGCTGGTAGTGTTGTTGTTTAAAGCCTACAGCAACAATGCTTCTTATCCATTATAAAGTGGGGGTATTAAATTGAAATTGTGATAAAGCAAGGCTTTTTGTAGCAGGCTAGTGTTTAATCTCACATTTCAGTTTTGCTCGAGTGAGAACTATAGCAACCTAAATGTTATTGGAATACATTGTAACAGAATCCAGAGAAAATTAGGCAAAACTACATTTTTTAATATAAATAAACAGGATATTACCCTCTAAATTCTATAGATTATGTCCATAGGATGCTAACGTGCCTAATGTGCTCTGATTCAGCCATATTAACGATAAAAGAAACTGCCACAGCAAGAAATTTTCCAAGGAGACAGCTCAACAATTAAATGAAAGTAACATTGAAAAGACACAATTTGCAAAGAAGTAATAGTATATGACTAAGCAAGCCAAAGAGAAGAACAATAGGCCTTGCCATTTATTTTATATACCTTTGACATATTCTGCATGTTTTCAGAGTTTGGAAATGGATTGGGCAGTTTTCAGCTCATTCATACTGCTATATCCCACTTGTCCAAATACATTTTTCAGTAATATATTTATCATCCTTAGAATACAATTTATCCATATTCTACTTTAAAATATTGGTAGTCAATTAATTCTTGCTGTAATTAGGAGTCTTTGTCATGATCAGTACTTTATAGTTCCAGTGAAGAGAACCTTTATAGTAGTTACTGTAAATAAAGAAAACCATACCTTTTAAAAGTTAATTTTAGAAGTGATCCAATTTCTTCTTCAACTCCTGATCTGCGGGAACAATTTCAGGCAAACAGTAACCATCAGAGAAAAAATAATAATTGCAACTACATAAAATGCAATGAAGCCCTCTACCATATACATGAAGGGTGCTATTAGATAGTAAATCTCAAAATTTAAGTTCTGTAAACATTAGTTCTGATAATTAACAGAATTGTGAATAATACAGAATAAATGCTAGCCTGCTAAGCATTTTCTCATTTGTATGTTGTTTTTAACTAGTAGTAGAATGATAATAACTGACTAAAATGTTTGTCAGTAGGCTAGTGCCACTACAGTACATTATTTTAAGCAATTAGAGACTACACATAACCATTTTCTTTGGCTTATGATTACTATGGTAGCAATTTTTAAAAATTTTCATTTATCTAGTGCTTCTTCAACACAAAAAAATGTTTACTTTTAGTCATGTTTAAAATTGATCCATGGGAATCAATCAGTCTTTCTGTAGTCACGGCTGTCTTATAGCCCACTATTTCTGCTGGATCAATGTAAGCATGACAGGTTCAAACTGTTTGTCTTCATTGAAATAGTTTGTATATTTCAATTCCCTGATGAGCATACACTTTTATACAATGAAAGGATGGAGTTTTCTATTTAACTAAGATTTGAAGTATTACCTGCAGTAGAAATATAAACAATTCCAACATAACTAGGTTAGGTTCACACAACATTTAAGACAGCTTTTACAAGCATATCTTTAATAAGGCATACAAACATATGAAACAAAAGGAATTCAACAACAGAATAAGAAGAGGAATCCTGTACTCAAAAAGCACACAACATTAAATGAAAATCTAGTAGTTACAAAAACAATCAAGGACACCTTGGATTATCAGCATCTATGCAAATGCCTCTTTTGTAAGTTGTATAAGAGCAGGATAATGACATCAGAAATAAAAGCCTTTAAAACAGGCCCATATAACTTGACTTTCCAAGGAAGTATAGCATTCTCACAATACAGTGAAATCTTATTGAGAAAGCGAATTCAATTATATTTTCAGTCTTCCTATTTCAGTTAAAAGTAGCTCAAGTTGTAGTAGGATATGTAACTTTTGTCAACCTTCATGTAGCAACAGTGTTATGCAATTTATTTTCTCATTCTGGTTGCTCTCTTGCTTCAGGTTCAGAATTCATTGTCCTTGTGTCCTTGCCCCAGCACGATACAGTTTCTGACTGTCCGCCCACTATGAACTACCTCACATTATTACTTAATCGTCCAAGATATTCACGTAATTCTTTTGCAGCCTGGAATCTACCATATCGCTTCTTTGGATTGGCACATTCATCCAGCAAGGCCTCAAGTCGACCATCTTTGGCAATATCAGCTGGAGGATCATGAAGAAGTCCTCCAGAAGTGCCATGCCAGGTGGCATGTCTTGATAAAAGGTTCTGACAAATAGCATAGTAATTATGATCCACAGTGACCCGAGTGCACAAAATCTCCTTTGAGAAAGAAAGACAAGCTTCTTTATCACAGTCATCAAATTTGCTTTCATACCATACATCCCAATTTTCAGGTTTATCTGTGAAATGCATAGAAAACACAACAGTAAGTAAACAGTATTGTAACTGAACAGTCACAGGATCACAATGCACTTTGGATGCATCTTATCATGGGACTTTTGTTTAAAGTACATAATTACAAACAATATTTAAAGCTGTTTGCTATCAGTTTGAAAAAAAGGCACAAACACGATTTTAAGGGTGTTTGGGACATTTATATCAGGTTAAAGAAAAGGAAAATAAATATACAGTTTACAAGCAGATCAGCTGTTAAAAAAGTAACTTTTCTTAACTGAGTACTATAATTCTATGACATTAAAGAAAAAAAACTCTATGGCAGAGTAATTATCACTACCTAATCATCATTTCCTAGACCATTCTGTCATACAGGCAGGTCAGAACATACATGGGTATGCAACCCAAAATATAATGGTTTGAAATCTACCAATCTAAAGCTTGTCCTAATTTGTGATACCGGCTAGACATTTATTTATTTATTTTTTTGTATCTTATTGCCCAAGAAGTGATAGCTAAGAAGCAAGTAGAAGAACTAAACACATTTGTGGAATGTTCTTAGTACATCCTCACAAAATTCTTTACTCTGGCTACTTATAGTTCTTG
This sequence comes from Grayia smithii, assembly GCA_032468115.1. Classification (NCBI taxonomy): domain Eukaryota; kingdom Metazoa; phylum Chordata; class Lepidosauria; order Squamata; family Grayiidae; genus Grayia; species Grayia smithii. The sequence continues at coordinate 219,702 of JANHFM010000259.1, read as the reverse complement.
CATGTCCTCCAATATGTCTTTGCATATTTCATAGCAGCAAAAATCCCTAGTTTATGTTTGTTCAAAAAGCCTGTATACTAGAAATTCAGGTTGTTTAAAAATAAAAATGATTTTAAAATTTGTTGTTGTATTAACACCAATCATTTTTAGCTGAGGGAAGAAAAATCAAACCATAGCTTAAATTGTTAAAAAGGCCACTTACTTTGTTTGATTAACTTTTTATCTGCCACCAAAACGTTTTCAGCATCCACAATTATAACTTTTCCATCTTTAGGACCTACTGCAAAGTTGTCAAAGCTGACATCAAGGAGGTAGAGTGCAAATTCAAAGCCATTGTTTGTTAGTTGTTCTGCTATTTCCATTAACTGCCATGCCAGATCCACTCGTTTTTCCCAAGGGGCACTGTAGTAACTCCACAGTTCTTCTCCAACATAGTTTACAGCTACCATTCTTCCGCATGCTCCAAGGTATTTTGCAAATGGCCATCCTTCATCAGAGGGAAAACTCTGTAATAGGAAGAACCAATTATTAAGGCTGAATACTAAAAACATTTTCACACAGGATTTTGTATAAAATCGCCATAATTTTATGTCTGTAATTGAAACTTATTCTAGTGTTATGAGCTTACAAAATGGGAAGAATTATGAAATGTATTCTCATTGTATCATAATTCTTCATCTGTCCATGTTTGTCAATTCAATTCAAAATCACCTATTCTACTCTAATACTTCAAAATCTCAAATTTACTACTATATTTTAAGTTCTAGCAATTTAGCACAGCAAAACTATGAACTTCACTTCTTGATTATAATACCAGAGTTTCTTAACTTTATTCCACTTCACTGAAACACAAGTTCTCAAAACACACTAGGATGCCTACAAATATCCTAAATAAATTATTTATTTCCAATAGGAAAAAATTGAGCTTTGACAAAACTGTCAATCAACATTTATAGTATTGATTTCTCATTAAACTTAACAGATAAATGAATTTACATCTGGCCCCAAATTTTTCCAGAAAAAGCTGGATGAATGCACAAGTTTACTAAAATAAGTAAGCACATGAAAAAGCTACACTTACCATATCCAATCTCAATAAATAACTTGAAAAATGAAAACTGCCAGAAAATATAGTATTTCATTTTTTCCTAAACCTTACAGAGAAATAAAATAAAAATCCCCCTGAGGAACAATCCAATACGAATACTTATTTAAACTCTCAATTTCCCCCATAATTATATTATATCCTTTTAAGCCCGATTCCCCAACTAGATAGATTCTCTCATACAGTCATAAAGTCCCAAAATTATTAGCTTTCTTTTTCAGATATTGTGACTTTCAAATTATAGTTACCTCAGGAGAATCTTTTTCCCAGGGTTGGTGATTTCATTTATGTGACTGAGTATTGCAATATAGTATTGTATAATGATCAACCTGTCAATTTAAGAGTATAACTAATCTCTCCATAATTCAATATATGGTAATTTAGATGTTTATAGGCTTCTTTTAAGAATGAAGGTAATTTGAAACAATTTTGAATCATTAAGAACTGACAATAAAAATATTAAGGCAAGAAAAATACTAAAATCCAATTATAACTAAAGCCAATTCATACAAATAAAGTTTAGGTTTCACAGCCCAATAAGGATAATTTATAAAAGCACACAGAAAACAAATATTCATCACTTTCCTGAATTACTCTGAAAAATAAGGTGTTTCATATGTGACAGGAAGCCCTAAGTCATTAAAGGACCTACTATTATGAAATAGCTGCAACTGCTTTAGAGTTAACTGTCAAGGAGTATAAAGAACAATTACTTTAAATTAGACTATCAGATAGATGCAAGTACCAGCAGGTAATACATATACCTGGCACTGAATACACTTTGCATTCAATACAGCAAATCACAGCATAAACAGATCCAAAAGCAGTTTGCCAGAATAGAACTAGGAACTGCCATAATTAAAATTAAGATCAACTATTCAAGAATGTTCAAGGTCCTCAGTAATTATATACTACATGTTCCAAAGTTTTGTAACATGGACATTCGATTTTACTTCTGAACATGAATAACAAGAATCCCAAGAAGCAAATAAAATAATTATAATTAAAAGATACTAATGGACTTCAGACAATCATAAAACATGAAGTTGAAATAGTAAAGGAATTTTGTCTCAGTGTTTCTCAACCTTGGCAACTTGAAGATAGGTAAACGTCAGCTTTCAGAATTCCCAATGCTGGCTGCAGATTCTGGGAGCTGAAATCCACACATCTTCAAGTTGTCAAGATTGAGAAACATTGTTCTGATAAGTGACCTGGCTAGGTGGCAACATTGTCTGCATTGCCTGATCTCAAAATATTCAGCAGGGTCAGATCAGTAAACACTTTTATGGGAGACCACCAGGAATATAAGGTATAGAAAGTTAAAAGTGTATTCCAGATTTAAGCAGTGGCAAACATTTATTACATTGATTGAAGAAATTAAATTAATATTTTAAATAAATGAAAACCATACCACATCCCCAAAATTGGGACACCCCAGGAAATCTGGAGAGTTAGTTTGTCTATTAGGGCATGATGATGTGACTGTTCCAAGGGTGGGCTGGCAGTCTTCCAGAAGTAATCTTCCAAGAAGAAAGATTCTATTCCATTAAAGAAACCACACCTGGAATCGCAATCTACTGGAGAAATAGGGCATGCCGGAATTCTTCCAGCATACTGGAATCACTAACATTAAGTCATCAGTACAATAAAACAGTACAATCATGTCAAGCTGTATTAAAGGAAAATCATACATTAATGAACAAATAGCCACAAAGAACATGAATTTAATAGTTCAGTTCTTATGCAAGAATTTCATATCTCACTTTCTCATACCTATTTTAACTTAAATGTTCTATTCAGCACAAGATTGATAGAAATAAGTATTGTTGAAATATTTTCTGCTGATGATAGGCTGCTTCTATTGTCCTACTATATAATGTGAAAGTAGTATCCTTTCCAGAAAATAACAACATACATGCATTTAAACTTTTGAGAAGCTCAGTGTTTCCTTTTCACTAGTAAATTCTAATCTATTTGCCACCAACAGCAAATATAATTTATGTGGCAAACAGACACAGAGATTCACAAAACTGGTGAGAAAAAAGTAATATTACTAGTATTTCTAAAGCAACAATATATCACAAATGAAGAAAAGAATTACCAAACTTTAATTGGTATATGGCAGACGCACCAAAAAACATTATGCCCTAGTACACTGTTTCTCAACCTTAGTTACTTGAAGACGTGTGGACTTCAACTCTTAGCCGGCTGGGGAATTCTGGGAATTGAAGTCCACATGTCTTCAAGTAACCAAGGTTGAGAAACACTGCCCTAGTATTTCTGGGTGAATGTTGTAAGTAATATATTTTTATATATGGCCTAAATTCAGATTTGAAAATGACATAGGAGATGCAGATAAAAAGAAAAATATTTACACCATTGGGAATTGTTCTGTCAGTAATAAAATTGTGCATGTGCATGTAACAGAAATATTATATGTGAATTTACTACTTTAACATCAAGAAATAAGGAAGGGCCACACAATATCTGACTGTAATGATGTACATGATTGTATATCGTGATAGACCACACATCAATTACAGGTAATTTTCTATTAATGATCACTCACTTATTCCACAACTGTTCAAAGTTACAATTGGGTTGAACAAGCAGTACTTATCATCCAAGCACTCCTGTAGTGACATGATCACAATCCCGGTGCTTGGTTAGCACTTACAATGATTACAAAGTTCCACAGTCACATGACTGCCATTTGCATCCTTCGATAGTGGGTTCCCACAAGAAAAATAAATTGGGAAAATGTGACTTGTACCTGTAAATTGCTCCCACTACTTTCCCGCATTCACTCCATTCTCAGCCACACTAACACCAGGCTGCAGCAAACATCTACATGCCTCCCATACTCCACAGCAGCCACCACTGCCTGGCTGTGTTTGCACTATTCCAGAAATAATCCATCTGCTGGTCTGTGAGCCATCCAAGATTTACAACTTCCTGTCAGCTTCTCTAATAACTGTGCTTGCTAGCACTGGTAGGAAGTTGCAAGCAGGTTCTCATTTAACAACCCATGATCTTTACTTAAGAATGGCTACAGGGACTGCACAAGATTGCCATCAGTAATTGATGTGGTCAGATGATGTTACACTATGCACACACATTGCTTAGCAACACAAATTCCAATCCTAGTTACTGTCATTAAGCAAAGAATACCTGTAAATGCTCTTCAGTTTAAAATGAAAAAAAAAAATCCAATTTTCTGTTTGCAGTTCAAAATCAAGGCAAAATAAATCCATGAAAGCTGTAAAGACTTTTGTTCTTACAGATTACACTGGTTTCATAACTTATAATGCATGCACTCACAGTTCACATCTTCCAGACCTATGTTGGACTATGGATAAATGCATCAACACGTCTTCTTTTAACAGGTGGCACTCAAAAAAATGATATAAATGTGCATAAATACCACTTGAACCAGTTTTGTAAGGTGGATAAGGTCCTAGAATTCAAAACTGGAAGACTGTAAATTCTAGTCTTGCCTTAGACATGAAGCCAGCTAGGTGATCTTAAGTGATCGACAATGGCACTGAAAAAAGTGATTTATGACTGTTTTTCACACAACCATTGGCATACCCTCATGGTCACATGATCAAAATTTTGGATGCTTGACAAGAAAGGTAATAAAATGGAGCAAAACTCATTATAAACTGTCTTGCTTAGCAACAGAAATTTTGGACTCAATTATGGCTATAAATTAAGGACTAACTATACTTTTGAAATCTGCCAAGAAAACTGTATGAGTATACAATATTAGAAGGCCCCAAAATACGCACACATAAAACCATACCCACTGTAGTAATTGTTCAATGAAGATATTATCATTTCCTACAGATACACAATGATTTTATTTCTAATAAAATACTACCACAAGCTGTTTATGAACTCAATTTCTCTAGTTCATCATACTTTTCTAAATTTTATATTGTTCTTATATAATAGTTTGAGGTTCAATTTTTTCAAGAATCTTAATTTCTTAATTATTTTCCCTATTATATCTGTAAATGTATACATCTAAGTAACTGTCTGCTGTAATCTACTCTTAGTATTTTTATAGGCTGATCTATAAATATTTGTAGTATTATCTAAACATAGATTAATTTTTTTAAATCCAGATTTTATTTGTATATGTATGTATATTAATTCAGCAAACAAACTTAATAATCATGCTTATTTTTCCCATGACATCAACCTAGTGACATGAGCTGACTGAGAGAGACTGACTGTTCATGAATTAAGGCGAATATACATGTCCCAGAATAATGTTTCAGGATCCAATCTGGGCTGGTCACCAAGATCAGAGGTTTAGTCTTCTCAGCTTTCAGACTCGTGCTGGAGTCCATCCTCAGGGAACTTCTGACTGTTCATGCCTAAAGTAGGCCTAGAATTCATAGTCTTCTGGTTTCTAGGACACCACTTTAACCAATTTGAAACCAAGCCCAAGGATATAATACAATATACATCAAACTTTAAATTCAAAGATTATTTCAGCAGCAGTACAATTTTACTGATAGAATATATAAAATCAATATAAATATAATCATATTTCTTGTTTCGAAATTAAATTTTTGTTTAACAAGTCCTTAAGTCAGAATTACTTGTTCATTATTCAATCAGAAAAAATATTAGAATCACTGACAAGTAAGAAATGACAAGATAATACATCTCTACCTTTATTCAGTACTATTTTTCTCCATAAAAATAAACAAAATGTATGATTTAATAATTATTAAAATAAAGATGTAAGGTCTCTACTTGGAATGCTGATATGCGACCTCATTAATTTCAGAATCTTCAGATGAACATTATATTCAAAAGAAATTACAAAAACAAAGCAGATGCTCAAGAGACTTGACCAAATTTGAAAATCTTGCAACACAAATCGCAGAACTACTGGACCTTATTCATAAGTTATGGAACTGAGCAAATCAAAATTGTACAATTAAACTAAAGAAGAATTTAAACAGAACTGAGAAGCAATAATGGGAAGACAAATATCACATTTACTGTAAATATTACCAAACAAAACTGGTAATACAGTACTTCAATGCTGATTCCAAAAATAGAAAAATCATGTTCAAATTTGGAAATGAAATAAATCAGTCTGATTTTTTTGGTCATAATGGAAGAAATGTTACAAAGCACAAAAATACTATAAGATAATTTGTTATAGAATGAAACAAATCTTAAACTGTTAAATTTTTATTCTGCGAGTTGTATTTCAGTTAATATTGGTAAACCTTGATATTACTATAAAGTATATAGAGCCAATTTTGCACTTGATCAAAGCTGGCAGGTATTTTATAATTCTTTATGGAAAGAATTATAATTTTGTCTTAGTAGAAAGAAAGACTAACCTGTGGAATATGCATCAATATCAACGATTATGTTACATTTAGCTATAAAAAGATTAAACCAGGAAAGGTGCCTGGGCCATATGGATTATCAGGTGTTTATTCTATATGCTTTGGGGATAAACTTTTGCAATCTCTACAAAACAGTATAGATGCTTTCTTACAGGGACAAAAGATGTTAGAGCATTGAAAGAGGCTAATATAGCACTAATACCTAAAGAATGACAAGATTTGACTTTAATAAGCAATTATAGACCAATAACATTAACATTAACATTGTAACATGATTACAAATAGTTCGAAACAATTTTAACTGATAAATTGAAAATAATTTTGCAAGAATTATTCATGAAGATCAATGTGGGTTTTTATCTAAAAGAGAGTTAAAGGATAGTGTTAGAAAGGTTTTGGACAGGCCTTTGAACTAAGCTTTCTTTTGTTCAAGGCACTGAAGATACAATTTTTGGAGAGAATTTTATAAAATAGGTAAGATCAATTCATACTTCATACAAAACACAAATCTAAATGTAAGGTCTAACAAAACTATGTCAGATACAAAAAGGAATAAAACAATGCTGCCGGCAATTATCTCTCTTGTTTATTTTGGTTCTTGAAATACTGAATAAAGGCATAAGATAAGAGGCTTATGGGAGTAAAGATTAAAACAGAGACTCATAAGAGCTTTTACAGTAACTTGGTATTGCTTTTAGAACATTCTTTAAATGAAATTGAATAGGTAAATTAACAAAAATTAGGTTAATAAGTGAATTAAATAAATTTAGTATGTTAGTAGGGTTAACGATAAATAAACAGATGTCAAAGATGTTAATGAAAATGAAATACAATATCAAACAGAATTGATGAATAAAATTAATTTTAATATTGAGCAGAAGATAAAATACTTGGGTATCACTGTGACAAATATGAATTGTATGGTTTTAAAATAATTGTGTAAATCCAGTGAAAACCAGCAAGACATCAGTAATTATTTCCCTTAAGCGCCATGGAGAGCAGACATCTTTGCTGACTTTCACTAGATATTAAGAAAGATTTTGTGATCGAATCGCCATTGGATCCGAGATAGTGTAATTTCTCTAGAACAAAGAGTGATAGTTGAGATTATTCTTATGATTCTGTATAGATACTCCTTGTGAATAAACTGAGGAAACTACCATTTTTATGATCAACTTATGACTGAAGTTCTGGGAATCAGATTTACATAAAGCTCACACTCACAAAGACTCAATGGACCCTTTTATCTTTTGTGTGTGTGTGTGTGTGTGTGTGTGTGTGTGTGTGTGTATGAGAGATTAAGACTCTTCAGACCAACAAGGTCTTACTGTATATATTGGGTCACTTTCTGCGTCCTTAAAAGATGAGGTTGTAAATTTTTTACAAGAAATTTTTAAAACATTTTTTTTAGTAAGCAGCAAACCAATGCTTAGTATATAGATATTGGGAAGTTAACATATTAAGACTCCAGAGGATTTGGGATTATATTTTTGAATTATTTAGAATTCATTTTTTCATAAGAAAATGGAGATTGCTTTGGGTTTTTTTTTAATCTTAAGGAAACTTTGAAGACTGGATTTTGGAGCCAGAAGATAATTAAAAAGGAACAGAGATCCTTAGTGCAAAATTTAAATACCTCTCAATCACATTTCTTTAGCGATATCATAGTTATAAGCTACTAAAATTGTTTTTACCTACTGGGATGAAAGGAGAAGTTACTTCTCTTTTCTTTCCTTTTTCTTTTTCACACTTCCCCTTTTCCTTTATTTCTTTCTGTTGGTATTTTTTCTAGTTTGTAATTGATTTTTTTCTTTTCATTTATAATTCTTAATAAAAATATTTAAAAAACAAAATAATTATGTAAAGGCATGGAATGAAGTTAAAATTTAAGATAGAGTAACTACAGTTGTCTTTGCTGAGAAGAATTTCTGTGGTTAAGATTAGTGTATTGCCTAGACTGCATTTGTTTCATATAATACCTGATTTTACAATTAATACATCATTTAAATAGCGGAAACAAATAAGAGTTAAATACAAGGTGTTACAATATGAGAAGGGAAGCGAAGTTTTGGGTTTAACCTGATTTGGAATTATATTTTGCAGTTTGTTGTTTTATTTGAATGAAGGATTAGATACTGTGAGAAATAGAAGACTTTTGAAGTTAGAAGAACCCAATCTGAGTTTGGGTGGCATGGATGCCTATGATACAATACAGTTGAGGTTAATGTAGATTTTAAAAAACAGCATTTCTGATATGCAATATTGTTAATATAAAAAGATACAAACCCAGGTAATACCCAAATCACTTTTCTGAGTCTCAGAACAAGCATTTTACTGACAAGAAATAATAAGCAAATGCAAATGGCTAACATATCCTGAGAAATTAGAATTTTGTCAAGGGGAATATAAGATTAAACAAGAGAAACCCGGGTGGCAGACTGATATGGTTTTCTTATGTAAAGTGAGATTTAAAGTAAATAATTTATGGGTTAAACACTATAATACTGAATTGAAATAAAACTGTATACAAATGATGGACGTGTTATTAAAACATATGAACTTTTATCAAAATTTGAAACAGAAGAAGTAAAAAAAAATGATAAAGTGGACATGTGACCAACAAAGGACATTTTATCATGTTTGACTAAAGACATTTCTAAACTTCTGTTTACACTTTGTCATTAGAGGGTACTGAGTGTAGATTAATGAGAAAAAATTAATTTCAACAACTGTAGAATCAAGCTGCAGCACAACAAAATTGACAAAAGTGAAGGGGGTTTGAATACTTTCTGAATGCACTATATAACTACTGTACAGAAAACTACTTCTTTGTGGGGGGGGGGGTTCACACTTTTAGCTCTCTGATCTTTTTTCTTTTTTTCTTACTCTATTAGTTTCTATTAGTTTATCTTTTGTGTTTTTAATAAAATTATATTTAAAAAATCACTTGCAATTTAAAAACAAGCTAATATAACAATTAGATCATGCTTACTTCATTATAAGGATTCACCTTAAATCTGATAGAAATTTCAATTATTCTAATTGACGATTTCTTGTTATATTCATTATTTTTGTTGGCAGTATTATACTTTCATGCTAACAAAAGTTACAATTTTATGTAGTATTAATTTATAATTCTGAAAAAAAATCTTCATTGAAATATTTTTGTGCTTCTCTATTTTTCCTATTTTTCTTAGTTGTACAGTTAAATAACAGAATAATTTTAACAAAAGATGCAGATTATAAAAATTAATATAATAGAATGAGCACATGTACTTTTTTGCAATTGATTTATTCCATATATTCCTTCATTTTTAGCTGTTATATGTTCCAAAAAAATGCACTTATGAGTTCTTATAAATCACAAATCACTTTCACAGAACAATCAAGCAATTCTGTCCCATTGATTTACAAAACAGATCTAAAAATTAATTTTTATCACTAAATATAAAGCAACAATGCTACTTTATAAAAACAAAAGCCATCTATTATGAAATTGTGCACAAATGTGTAATTGTGTATTGTACAACCTAATTGGGTTACTGAAACCTAAGTATATAATAAAGAATCAGCCAAAGATCCACTGAGATTAGGATCCTATTTCCAATTATAGCCACCAAATGTTTCGTAGAAATTAACTTAGAATCCTTTATCAAGTAACAGAATCTAAATTGCTAGCCATTTATGCAATTCTAAATTATTGTTTAGTTTTGACTCTGGCAACAAATACAGTCTACAAACTATTATTGCTAGTGCACTGCCATTTCTTCTTAAGCACCAATCAACTATTAAATCTTCCTGTATTATAGTATTTACTTTCTAAGTATTTTTTAAGATGAATCTGGCTAATGTCCAACTACTTTATTATAAGGTCTCTTTACCCCTTTAGTCAATATTCACAATGATAATGTATCATGCATTACACAAGCTAATTGTATGAAGACACAAAAATGTGCATTTTGGATACATGTGATATTATCCATCACTGGCCAGGAATATTCTGACTAAGACACATTGCTAACATGAAAATGACATAGTAATCCTGATACCAGAATTATAGGCAACTGTAATAATACAAACACTTGTAACACAGAAAAATAACAACTCCTCATGTATACATAAGGATACATAAAATATTTACCTTTTCCTTTCAAGACAATTTGTTTTGTTAATGTGAAGTCTTTTAGACTTTTTAAAAATAAGCATATTTAAATAAATTCCAGTGAAAGTTGTTAAGCAATGCAAATGCATAAATGGTATAGTTATTTATTTCTGGAGAGATAACTAATGTACCTATGTTATAGAGAGCTATCCTGAATATTTAAAGCCCTTAACAAATTGTTTCAAAACGAGAAACAAGAAAAAACATTCTGTCTGACCTAACCAAGTTTTATGTTCAATACCCACCAAAATAAAATCATGTACACTTTCTCTGCCTTACTACCTCAATTAATCCAACAATAAACATGTATTGTGAAGTATAGGTGTTAATTCAGCATCTAAAGTACTGTTTTCATGCAGAACCAACATCTTTAATGATTTTGCAAATTATTTCTGTTCATCTATTTACAATGATCTATTTTAAAGATTAGATCATAATAACTGAAGCAATAGTTATCAAGTTTTTAATTCAAGAATTTTAACTATGCAGAACTTTTACACATATAAAAGGATAAAAAGTTAACTTGAAAGAGAATCTGTGAGAAAAATCACAATAAAAGTCTTTATCAGTCATGTTTCAGGGAGAAGACTGTTAATGATATTCTTTAAAAATAGAAATATACAAACTGTTACATATTAAGTCACTAGTGCTCAGTAGAGCACAAGCTGTTTCAACAGACCATTATGTTGTCAGCTATCCCTTTTTTGTCAACTATTTCAGTAACTGAAAGCGACTTAACCATTTATTTCACAAACATACTGCCTTTTATATGATGTGAAAGATGTATACAATTGTACAATTAGAGAAACTTAACTATTGCATTATGCAGCTTATATGCACAAAATAAAATGTATATTGTTCAATGACCACCTATGTAATTCTAGTCTCAATTTTGTCCCTCCATTTGTTAACTATTTCTGATGACATACAACATATTCCTAACAGGTGAATACCTAAAATAATGAATACATTGTGTCAAATAAATCATATTTCCCAACACATCCAGGAATAAATTAGATCTATACTGCCATAATTTTTGCTGTTCTATATAGCATTGTTTTAAAATGTAACTGGAATTACTGAATTTGATGTCAAAATATAACACTTAATGTCTAACAATCCTGATTAACTGAATGAATGCTATGTTAACATTACTGAAGCCTCAAAAAGGAGAACATCTTTCATTTTTTGGCTGTCCCCATTAGCCTGTTACCTGAGAAACAAGTTTCAAGCAATAATAATTGCTTGTTGGAAAGAAATGGAAGTTTAGCTAAAAGGAAGTTATGGACAAAGTCACATACCCAAAAAAGATTAAGATACATTTCATTACATGGTAAATAATAAAAATACAATTATATGCACGGCTTATACTGTAATGTAATCTCAGACAAGGAATTATATTTCACCACTCTATAATATATATTTTCTTACTGAAATAGAAATAATATTGATTTAACTAAATTTCAACTGCTTATATTAGCATTCAAATACACTACTTGGGACATATTCAGATATTTAACTACTTTGTCTCAAAACATGTTGCTTAGTATATTCACAATCTCCTGTTGTCTTTTCTATTTTATGTTCTGAAGAAAATATTAAAAAGCAGACACTCAACATCTCAATGCATAAGTAACTCTAATGAATGCAAAATAGTTTCAATTGTGATGTAAGGCTTTGGGGGGCATTTCTACAACCAAAAGAAATGCCATTCAAGACCTGAATTCAGGGGGCACTCAAAGTATGTAAAACTAGCTAGTCAACAAGAAAGAAAAAGAAATGTGCTCAATTTTGATAGATGGAAAAGAGGTGTGTATTACCATACATTTTTCATTAAACACCTGACATTTGAGAAGCAATTAAGATGTACCATTGTACCAATTCTAAACATACAAGAAGCCTTAAAATCAGTTTCTACACAGCTATGAATGTCAAATTTGCTACTCTATCCAAGGGGGAGGATGATGAAGAGAAAACGCATGCTGTACTTTTAAAGCCAGAACCTTGAGGCACCTTACCAAATCTGAGATGCCTTATACAAGGCAATGGATGGATAAAAGCCTTCAAAATGTAGAAGATACTGAAGATATACCATATACTGATCCCACTCCTACTGCAGCTAAAATTGTCTCTGATCTTCGAAATTATGAGGCAGGAAAGCTTAACTAGGGCTTCACCTACAGATGGAGGTGAACCTTTAAACCCCTCTTCGGCCATTCGTCTGCGGTCATTTTCACACAACCATTAGCTGACGTACAATTCAGCTACCTGGGCAGGAAGCGGGAGGAGGGGGTAAGCGAGGTCCCCGCCAGGGCCAAGGAGGACACGGGAAGACCCGCCAGTGGCGGCGGCCCCTTACCTGAAGCACGAGAGGCTCCGGGTTGAAGGCGAGCGTAATAAGCAGCTGCATGCGCTCCGACTCTTTCAGGTTGCGGAGCAGAAAACTGCCCGAGTCCTTGGTCTCGGCGTAGCGACGGACCAGGCGGTCGAGGAGGCGCTGCGAGGGGCAGTGCACCAGGTCCGACCAACCTTCCACGACGTCGGGAGTTAGGAGTCGGACGTCGCCGTTGATGCTGGCGAACTCGGTGGCGTGAAGGGCCTGGAGCAAGTCGCAGCGTCCCCTGCCGGTGGCGCGCCGGCAGATCTTGGCGTCGATGTCGGCGAGCTCCCGCGCCGAGCCCAAGCGCTTGAGCACGACCCGGCGGCTGCCTTCGCGGGGCTCCCCATAGCGCGCGAAGTAGACGTTCTTGACGTTGAGGAAGTCGAGGAGGCGCAGGCGACCCCAGCTCTCCAGGCGCAGCTGCCCGTTCAGGAACTTGCGGCACCAGCTGGTACCCCAGCAGGCCGGGCACTTGTTCAGCTGCAAGAAGCGCCGCTCGGCCAGCTCGTTGCGTTGCAGAGAGGCCAACAACGAAGGCGAGTTAAGGGCCAGCGCCGCCGCCAGGATACCCAGTACCGCCAGCTTTACGTAGCGGTACAGCCGCCCCAACTTCAGCGACACCAGCCGGAGCATCGTCCGCCGCCGCCGCCACCGACCGACCAACTGGCCGGCCGGCCGGACCAGCCGGCGGGGCACCCCTCTCACAGGCACAGCCTCCCGTCCTTTCGCGCTCCGCACTTCCCACGCTGCAGCGCCAGCGCCGATAAACTCTCCACCGCGAGGATCGCCTGATAAAAAGCAGCCAAGTTACGGAGGGGAGGGGGAGGGGAGGTGAAGGGGCGGTGCCGAGGCCGCCGCCGAGAGCCCGCCGGACGGGGCCGCCCCGCCCCCTTCGAGGGGAGGAGCTCCAGCAATCACTGCTGCCACACTGGCGCTAACGGCGCGCGCCTCCCATCCGAATGGAGGCGAGTGAAGGATTAGGCTCGGGCGAGGTTGCGGGCTGACTGGCTGGCGGCGCGGGGGGCGATGGGGAGAGCGGCCATTCTTTCATGGGGATGCACCTTCCTATAACTCTGTGCACGGAGGGAGGGGAAGCAACTCCGGCATTCTTCGCCGTATCAGGTTGACAAAGGGGAGGATGGAAGGGAGGCGGAGCCGGAGAAGCTCTGAATAGTGGAGAGTGGGAGGGGCGTAAGAGGGTGTGGCTTTGCGCGAGCGCGTCCAAGCGGGACGGGGGGTGGGGGCAAGATGGATTGTGGAGGCCGTCATTATGTCTCCCCTCTCAGATCCCGCTGCATGACAATGTGTTTTCTCCTGAGTGCTTTTGTCTTTTTTTTTTTTTTTTAAACTCCCGGTCTGTTTAAGAAGAAGTGGGAGATGAGCCGGAATGAGGGAAATAAGCCGCGTCCGCCATGTTGCCTTTATTGGAATAGGAGGGGGTCAGGGGCACTGGGGCTGGTGCTCTAAGCTGTCTTGGCCTTCGGTTAATTGGCCGGGACCAATTAATTTGAACATCTCTCCCATTAAAACCGTGAGAATGAGGGAGTGGGCCGCATCCATCTTCGTACTTTTCCAGCTCACCTTTGGCCCTCTAAGCCTGCTGTTCCTTACTCTGGGAGATTGCTAAAACTCGCGGCTGACCAAAGCAGCTCCGGCTATCCGCAGAGATCAGCCGCGCTGCGCTGAAACGGGGATTGTTTTTACAAAGAGAAAGGATTGTGTGTGACAGAAGAGCATTTGGGAAACTTATATGTCCCACATTTATAATGAGTCACACGTATAAGGCTGTCCAAGTGATGGGAGTTCCTTTTAACTCCCAGGTGGCAAAAAAAGAAAACTATTAAAAAAAAATACGTTTTAAGAGCAGACATTTGTGCGATGGCGGATTTAAATAAGCATATATGTTAATAGGATGTAAATAAGGATGTATATTTATTTATTTATATAGATTTTATTCCACCATTACACAACATTATTTAAACAACTCCCTTGTGTACACGGGAGTTGTCCAAATATGATTAGCTAGTAGATGTACTATTGGTTACATTTATAGTCCGCCAGATACCAGGTTTTCAAGATGAAGTTCATAATTTTATTTGCACAACAATCCTGTGAGGTAGGTTGGATTGAGAGGGTGAATGTGCTCAACTAATCTAGTAAATTTCCATGGCTGAGATTTAGCACATCAGCATTTTAACTATCTCACCAGACAGTGAGATGGTTAAAATGCTTCCAATCTGGGTTGTTTGGAATCATTTTCACATGTAGTACTCAGGTTGCAATTTGTATGTGCCAAACAAGTATACACCATCTTAAGTGTCACCTGTAATAATAGCAATGGTAATTTTAGGAAATTACTTTATATTGTATGTGAAAACTTGACTATAAGGTTGTCACTCACACGCTACTAAATGAGAGAGGTACAGAACCTGTATTCTGTTAAATGATATTTTTTTCCCTAAAAGATTTCAAAATGCAGGTGTTTTGGTTATGTACCTACAGCTCCACCTTGAACAAACTATAGTTACAAAATAACATTGAGGGCAAGAACATTGTTATGCAGCCTGTATTGCCAATGGGATGCTTCAGAATAAAGAAAGCTGATACGATCTATCGTATCTTTCGATCTATGTAACTTTTTAGTTAGGCATATGATTCAATATCAGTGAACAAGATTAAGAAGTAACCTGGCCTGAGGTAGCAAAGATCTCATATTTTCATTGCTGCAAGTAAAGTGAGTGCATGGGATAGAGAAAGGGATCTTATATTTTGGATTTCGATAGTTACATGGTTCAAACCAACTATATTAAGAAGATTGGGTTTTCAGTTTTCATGAAATAATTGAATTTATGCGGACTATGGAGATTCATAAATAACAATAGTATTAGCTCACCTTAGGAAATATTGATACATATAGAAATAATATGGCAAATTCCTGTTTTCCATTTTTTATTATTATTTGTTTTTCCTTGAGGGTGGGGAGCAACTGATCGTGACCAAACTAAAGAAATACAAACCACATATTAAGTTCTAGCCATTACCTTCTTAGTTTAAAAAAAGATATTTGATAGGTGCCTAAGTGAAAATAATTCCATTTTGCATAGTCATAAAGTATAGCTATATTGTTCCCTCTGTAATTACTAACTATAGCTATGATTCTGTTTACTTATCCCTTAAATATATGTCAGTTCCTCAGAATAGTTTTATGGAATAGAATGTGATACTTTCAAATAGGAAATAATAGTTTTAATTATTCCGGTAATAGTTGCAATGATTCTTAGATATTTTACAGAGCTTTAACCTATCCTTGATAAACTGCTTAGAATTGTCCCTTGAAACAAATTTTAGAATCAACGTTTTTAATCTGATAAGGGAATTGTAATATGAAACTCGTCTATGAATCTAAAGTCTTGCTTCAACTTGAAGTCATTAACATTTTAAATAATATTCTTGAGCACTGAATATGTGAAATGTTTTTCTAGTGCTAATTTCAATCCAAATGCATATTTGAAGCATATTAAACAAGTTTAAATAGCACCATATGTTCTATGAGAATTAAAATTGAAGATTAAATACATATACACTGCCTTTATGAACTTATGTTTGGAATTTAATTAGTAGTCGAATCCTTTCTATTGTAATAGTACAACCAATATAATTCCTCACATATTGTATTTTTTTCTAGTACTTTCTGTTTGAGTTTTAACTGTCTGATTTTTTACTTATTTCTACATTTTTATACTGTGTCAAACAATTTTGTCAACATTAGTCTTTAAAAATGTCTTTTTTTTACTTTATATGGTATTTGACTTTTAATTTAAGAATTATCATAATCAAAGGCTTTCATAATTTCATTTTCATTTTTCACTCCCAAAAATAAAACTCATAAATGTTTAATATCCTATTAGAAAAAATAATGTATAGGTAGGCAAGTATATTTCTCACAAACTTGCAAAAATTTGATACATAGATATAATAAAGTTTAAAAATAATACATGTAGAATTTTCAAATAGTTTTAAAATAATGGGGAAGAGGAAGGATTGTTTTTTAAAGTATATTGCTGTGCTTTCTGTACCAATTAAAAAGATATATCTGTAGTACACTAGAACCATCTACTGGATATTGGAGGAAGTAACAAGGTAAATTGTTACTTTCTCCAGTGTTATTGTATATTATATTACAGTATGTAAACATCTATGGGTTATAATTTTTTCAGCTGCTGTATAAATTTATTTTTTTCTCTGTAATTTTGTAATTTGATGTTATAATTTTTTGTTGTCCAGAGTCACTTGTTTGAAATGGGTGGCAATACAAATTGAATAAATAAGTACATTACAAGTACAGACATCTGGCTGAAAATCACTGTTAAGTCAGGAAGTAACTGTTTCCTCTATCATCTTACAGATAACAAACAGGCTAAAATTAAGATAAGAAAATTAAGATTCTTTGAAACTTTATAACAGAAGAATCTAATGTTCTCTTTGTCACTAAATATGGTAGATAGGACAGTGGTTTATATACTTACTTATATCAACCCAATTTAAGATTAAATAGCTTTTTATTTCTTTTCAGTATTCGCTGGTAAGGTGACACTGTCAATTTCAGATGGTTGGATAAATGTCTGCCATATTTTATTTACAGCTTTTATAAGGGTGTTCCTGTAAATTATTCAATCCCAGATATCCACTTTATTTGCTGTTTAAACTTTTCGAGTTCGGGACTAATATATTGGTGATTCTTACAGTCTCTTGTAATCTTAGTCATTTACACATACATAATTCAAAGACATTTATTTCATTTCTCTTATTTTCTCTCAATATATGACATTAAAAAAATTGGAGGCTGGGGGAAATCACCTTTCTAGTAATACCAGATTTCAACTGGGAAAAAAAAGATAACCACTAGATAGCAGTGAAAGGAGCAACCCTATGCTGCTATCTGGCATTCCCTCACAAGTTAGCAGCCCTGATCTGATAGTCCTGCCATGCTGTGCATGTAGCTTACAATATTTTAAAGACTTAATAGTATAAATAAAAATATATTAAAAATACAGCTTTATACCTGATTAAATCCAAACCTCCCCTACATAAGTCCTTTGAATAAATACACTATACACCAGTATTACTTTGAAACTTGTGATGGTCAAGATAAATATGGTATGAAACAAAACTATTTTTGTTCATTTGAATAGTATTAGCCATGGTGAACAGTCCAGACTTAGTAAAAATATGAATAAACTATTGTTACCAGGAAAAAAAAGTGCTGTATCCACCTTAGTTTATAAGTCAGGTATGAACTACCCTAGAAATTATAGCACTTACTTCAGTTTTCTATATACAGTTCTTGTGTAGTAACCACAATTGGGACCAACAGCTTGGTTGTTAAGTGATACAGTCACTAAGTGAAACCATGTGACTGTACTTACAAACTTACAGATACTTATGGCTCAACCATTTTTTCAGCTACTGTTCCAAGTTGTGACTGCACTGAATGAATGGTAATTATACTGGTTCTCAAAGCTACAGTTGTTGAAGAACATCCATGTTCATGTGATCAGAATTGGGTTATTGGCTGCCTGACCACATTTACAACATAGGAAATGCTTCAATATCCCTCACCTACTTACCTCCCCAATTTGTCTTTGGCTACTGTGCCTTGCCTTGCTCTTTCCTCTTCAGTACCACTATCCTGCTCCCTGGGGCACTGCTACCTCTTTTATAAAGGAATTGTTGTATATTTAATTTTATGAAAGTATAAAATTTCAAATAAATAAAAGGTTTTTTATTCAGTCTCAAAACTTGTACTCTCTATTATATTTTGCAACAATTAAGTTTCTGCAAAAATGTACAAGCAAATAACAATTCATCTATGAAAAGAAACCCACTGCTTATTTTCTATTTCAGAATAGAAATAGAAAATAATGGAATAAGGATTCCTTATTTTCTTTTAATGAAATAAACCCGTTTTTAAAAGGTCTTGTATGCATTGGCTAAAAGCTGTCCAAGTTATGAATGAACAATTAAGAGACTAGGGTTATATTACTATCTACATACTACTAAAGTTCTTATCTTTATGTGTTTGTCTATTTGTTCCCTGAAGTTAACCCAAAGACTGCATTATGGTACAACTTTTTGAATCAAGGTACCTAAAATCCACTAACTTAAAGGATGCATAAAACATCTGACCCATTATTATTATTCCTGTGGAATTGAAATTTCCTTTAATGTTCACACCAGTTCTCCGTTCCAGTGGAGGCAGCATCCAGGAATGGGTAATCTCGACTATTGGCCAATCAGACTAAGCCTGTTCAAAGCTGCAAGGACATACCTCCTGCCAACGGTCCCCAGCTTTGTCAGTTGTCCCCACTGCAGCATTCACACAGGCATGATCATAATGTGCAATACTTCCTGCCAGCTTCCCACAAGGAAAGGAAATGGGAAAAACCAGCAGGAAGTTGCTCCTGTTCCCACTTGCTTTTTTACCTGTCTGTGATCCTTACCTGTTTAAGTAATTGAAGCTTTATTTAAGTTTGTTTGCCATTACAATTATCTTTATGATATATCCTCTTCTTAGAGAATCACAGAACCATTCAGCACTGAACTAAAAAAATGGTCAGCCTTTAATATTTCCCTCTTCTAGCATATGAACCTCCTGTGTCTTTACTACCACCACCCCAAAAATTGTATGTATCATGAAAGATTTGTCTTTTTCACTCTGTTTTTACTCTTATTTTTCTCCAATAAATTACCACTTTTTATTGTCAAGCAGAATGCTTCTGTATATATAATCCAGTATGCATACAACAGTTTCTTTTCTGTATGCATAATCCAGAAAGAAGTGTAACCTGTAAACAATTTTGAGATTGGTGAAGGATTATGTATTCATTTTTATTGTTTTGCTACTAAAGCTGCTATAATGCTTCTGCCACTGCTGGTTGATGAACAGAGAATTGTGATGTGTTATGGATGAACTAACCTTGATTATTGGTTGCCCTAATTAGTAGGATAATAGGATTATTTTGACACATTTTAATTTTCATTCATATGGTTGGCCATTTAAATGTGAACTGTTCCAGGGCTGTTAATACAACAATTTGCTTGTATTTAAAACAGGGATAAGTAAGAGTGATGGTGCCCAGAGGTACAATATCTGGGAAAAATAAGGAATTTTTTAATTTTTTATAATGAAAACTATCATGTTATCTTAGTACAATCCCTAAATAAAGAAGCAGGTGGCAAATGACTATAAGAAGGAATTGTATTTGAACAAATTCAGCCTTGTTGGATTGCCTACTCAAAACTATTGTATAGAATTTCCTAAGTATTTAATATATTTTCTTTCAAAGCAGTTTATTGGTGGATATTTATGACAACCTATATATTAAAATATATTAAAGATATTAAAAAAGTATTCACTGTCTTATTGGAGTTTATTAGTTTGAAATGTGTATCACTTTTCCATTCTGTCTGTTACTGTTACAAATATAATTTTTTACTTTTTTGCTATAATCTTATATATTGTGATAAAGGCTGGTTTCCAGTTTTAAAACATATTATTTCAAATAGTGCAACACCTAGATTTGGGGAGGAGGCAATATCATACACATTACATCTCTTGCTATTATGAGACATGAAATACTTGCTTGGAAAACATATAAGTTTACAGTTAAGATGTACAACCTTTTGTGATGCCCACTTTATGTTCTTAAAAAAGTTGTTGGCATATATATATTTGTCAGTAAATGATTAGCTATTTGAGAGAAGCAAAGGACTATTACTATCATCTGCTAGATCATTGGTTTTCAACCTGTGGGTCGGACCCCTTTGGGGATCGAATGACCCTTTCACAAGGGTCGCCTAAGTGGGGTGAGAGAAGGGAAGGTGCCCATCTCTCTGCTCCTGCAACCCTGGCTCTTCTGTTATTGTTCCTGGAAGCCCTGCTCGGCGCTCAGCTAAGCTA